>PITA01008302.1:0-85442 GCA_004023965.1 Spilogale gracilis | reverse complement strand
TTTTTTTTTTTTAGTATTTTATTTATTCATTTGACAGAGAGAAACACAGCGAGAGAGGGAACACAGCAGAAGGAGTGAGAGAGGGAGAAGCAGGCTTCCCGCCGAGCAGGGAGCCTGATGTGGGACTCGATCCTGGGTCTCCGGGATCATGCCCTGAGCCAAAGTCAGTCGCTTAACCAACTGAGCCACCCAGGCGCCCAGCTGTTTCCTTTTCTTATCTACAGTCTAACCCAGGATGCCATGTTGTGTTTAGTTGTGATGACTCATTGGTCTCTTTAAATCTAGAAGAGTTCCTTAGTGTTGAGAATATAGAGATATTTTACGGAATGCCATTCAACCTGAATGTCTGCTGTTTCATCATAATGAAATTCAGGTTATGCGTTTTTGGCAAGAATGATATGGAAGTGATGCTATAGCCTTCTGAGAGCATCATATCAATTAACATATGGTGTCAGATTGTCCCAATATTGCTAATGCTAACTTTTCTCCCTAAGTGAAAGCAGTGGCCAAGATATTACCTCATTTTAAGTTAATATTTTTCTCTATGCAAATATTAAGTAATTTGTGGGGAAGTACTTGGATACCATGTAAGCATACCATCAGATTTTCATCTACTGGTTCAAACATCCACTGATGATGTCTCACTTCAGCATTTCTTCTGCACTTTTAGTTACCATTGTATTATAAATAAAAGCTTCCCTTTTTCTTTCTTTCTTTTTTTTAAAGATTTTATTTTTCAGAGAGAGAGAGAGCGTGCATACGAGCAGACAGAGGGAGAAGCAGGTTCCCCACTGAGCAGGGAGCCCGATGCAGGACTCGATCCCAAGACTCTAGAATCATGACCTGAGTCGAAGACAGGTGGCCAACTGACTAAACCACCCAGGGATCCCAAAGCTTCCCTTTTTCTAATTAATTGATTCATTCATTCATTCATATCAGCATGGACTCTTGGAATCTTATTTTATTTAATGGATTATACTCCATTTCTATCATTTACTTGCATGCTCAAATTATAAATGTAAAAAGCTAAAATTAGGTAGTGAGAAAAGCTTCAGGTTAGATCTTTTGTACCTTTGACACATTCTAATCGTTCTCTGAGTACTTCTCTAATTTCTGGCACAAGATATTGCTATGTTCAATTTGTTCTTTCCCTATTTTAGAAGAAAAATAAAGGAACCAACTCTGGGTGCTAGGTCTGCTTACTGCTATTGTTGTGTCATTGTTTCTAGGCCTTCTCATCAGATAAAGCTAGAAAAAATATGTCTACATATATTCATGTTTAGGTACATATATATGCTCCTTCCCCTTTGCCTTGAAATCATTTTTATTTTATTTATTTATTTATTTATTTATTTATTTATTTACTTACTTATTTATTTATAAAGATTTTCCTTATTTATTTGAAAGAGAAACACAGCTAGAGAGGGAACACAAGCAGCGGGAGTAAGAGAGGGAGAAGCAGGCTGCCCAGCAAACAGGGAGCCCGATGTGGGGCTTGATCCCAGGACCCCGGGATCACGACCTGAGCTGAAGGCAGACACCCAACGACTGAGCCACCCAGGGGCCCCTGAAATCATTTTTAATTTCCTTCTCCAACAGTGAGAAAACTGGTTCCATTATCCTCAAGATATTTATTTATTCTATAAGGATGCATTGTTAGGATTGTTACCCCACACTACTGTGAAAAGCAAACCTAGTAAGCAAAGATCATTATTTACCTAGTTATTTTTTGTTTTTTAGGTAAAATTTATATACTGGAAATATATGAGTATTATTAATATATTGAGTATTATTTGACAACTGTATAAACCAATTTAGCCCACCCCTAAGAATATTTCCATCATCCTAAAACCTTCTCTCATTCTTTTTGCAGTGACTCCCCATTCCAATACCATCCAAGAGCAATTTCTGTACTGATTTTTTACTTTAGATTAGTTTTGCCTGTTGTAGAACTACATGTAAATGAATCATACATTATGTACTATTTTGGGTCTGGCTTCTTTCACTCAGTGTCATATTTTTGAGATTACAGGCAAGTGGAAACAAATACTTTCTGGTTCTGCTAGTATGATCTTGTGGTTTTTATTCTTTATGCTGTTAGAGTAGTGAATTACACTGAGTAGCTTTTAAATGTCAGTCCAACCTTATATTCTTGAGATAAGGACTATTTGATCACATTGTATTGTCCTTTCTATATTCTGCTGACTTTGACTTGCTAACATTTTGTAAAGGTTTTTTTCTTCTGTTTATAAAAAATATCGGTCTGTAGTCCATCCTTCCATCCTTCCATCCTTCCTTCCTTCCTTCCTCCCTTCCCTTTCCTTTCCTTCCCTTCCCTCTCTTTTTTCCCTTCCTTCCCTCCTTTCCTTCTTTGTTCTTTTTCTTTTTAATTTTATTTTTAAAGATTTATTTATATTGGGGGTGCCTGGGTGGCTCAGTCACTTAAGCATCTGCTTTTGGCTCAGGTCATGATCCTGGGATCCTGGGATCCTGGGATCCTGGGATCGAGCCCCATGTTGGGCTTCCTGCTCAGCGAGGGGTTTGCTTCCCTCTCTGCCTCTCCTCCTGCTCATGTTCTCTCTCTCTCTCTCTCAAATAAATAAATAAAATCTGAAAAAAAAAGGATTTGCCTATTCTTTTTTTTTAGGGAGAGAGAGAGCAGGGAGAGGGGCAAAGGAAGGGGGAGAGAGAGAATCTTAAGTAGACTCCCCACTGAGAGTTGAGTCCCACTCGGGGCTCAATCCCATAACCTTGAGATCACAATCTGAGCCAAAACCAAGAGCTAGGCACTCAACTGACTGAGCCACCTAGGTGCACCTTCCTCTTTATTTTTAGTGCTGTCTTTTGCCTGTTTGGTACTAGCTCATAAAAAAGAGGTGGGAAGTATTCCCTCTTATCTGATTTTCTTTAAGAATTCATCTAAGATTGGGTTATTTCTTCCTTAATGTTGGTAGATTTCATCAATGAAAACATTGTGTCTGGAGTTCTCTTTGATAATTTTAAATAACAAATTAAATTTCTTTAACAAATACAGAACCACTCTGTTTCCTTTCATGTTGGACTAGCTTTGGTAAGTTGTGTTGTATTTACAGAGAATTACCTCTAAATCATCAAATTTTAAAAATGATAAAAGTTGCTTATAATATCTCCTTCTTATCCTACCAATGTCTATAGGATCGATACTGATAACTCCCCTGTCATTCTTGATATTGATAAATCTGTGTTCTCTTTATTTTTTGATCTACCAAGGTGTTATTGATTTTGCTGGTCTTTTGTAAGTTTTTTGTATTTAAGCAATCTCTACACCCAACATGGGGCTTGAATTCATGACCCAGAGATCAAGAGTCACATGCCTTTTTAACTGAGCCACCCAGGCAACCCTGCTGATCTTTTCAAATAACCGACTTTTTTTTTAATTCTCAACTTTTTTTAAAAAAGATTTTATTTATTTATTTGACAGAGAGAGATCACAATTAGGCAGAGAGGCAGGCAGAGAGAGGAGGAAGCAGCTCCCTGCTGAGCAGAGAGGGAGAAGCAGGCCTCCCACCTCCCACCTATTTCTCTTATAATTTTTTTCTTGGACCCAAGAGTTATTTATAAGTTTGTTGTTTAATTTCCAAATACTTAAGAATTTTCCAGATACTTTTATAAAGATTCCTACTCTAATTCTGTTATGGGCAACCAGCCTATGCTCAATATCATTTCAGCGCTTCAAAATTTATTGAAACTTGTTTTTTGGTCCAGTATATGGTTTAACTTGGTGAATATTCCATGTACACTTGAAAATATATGTATGCTTCCATTTTTGAGTGCTGTGTTCTATAAATGTCAATTACTGAAATTTGGTTGATTGATAATGTTGTTCAAGTCACTTATATCTTTACCAAAGTTCTCTCCACTTGCCCTATAAATTATAGAGAAAGACATGCTGAATTGCAAACTATAATTGTAGATTTATCTATTTCTATTTTCTGTAATGTCAGCTTTTCCTTCAAGTATTTTTTTTTTCTGGAGAGGGAGAGATGGGTGGGGGGAGGAACAAAGGGAGTCGGAAAGACAATTTTAAGCAGACTCCATGCCTAGCCACAGAGCCCCATGCGGGGCTCAATCTCACAACCATGAGATCATGACCTGAGCCAAAATCAAGAGCTTGATGCTTAATGAACTGAGCCACTCAGGTGCTCCTCCTTCAAGTATTTTAAAGCTTTATTATCAAGTGTATACACAGTATTATTTATGTCTTTATTATTTATGAGAAATTGATTCATCTATCATTATGAAATGTCTCTGGTAATATTCTTCATCTTGAAGTCTACTTTATCTTATATTAATTGCTAATCCACCTTTTAAACAACTCACATTTTCATGGTGTAATTTTTTCCATTAAAAAAATTTAACCTAAAGAAAAAAATTAACCTAGGGCACTTGCGTAGCTCAGTCAGTTAAATGTCCAACACCTGATCTCAGCTCAGGTCTTGATATCAGAGTCGTGAGTTCAAGCCCTGCAATGAGCTCCACGCTGGGCATGGAACCTCCTTAAAATAAAATTAACCTATGCATTTCATTTTAAGTGACTTTCTAATAGATAGCATGCAGGTATGCAGTAGGTCTAAATAATCTTTGCTTTCTAATTGGCACTTTAGTCCATTTGTATTTAATGAAATAACTGATATTGTTTGGTTTAAGTCTATCATTTTGATGTTTCTTTCCTATTTGTCTAATACATTATTTGTTCTTATATTTCCTTTGTTCCTACATATTTTGGGTTACCTTTAATGTTCCATTTTGTTTTTTCTATTGGATTATTAGTTATACCTGTTTATTTTTAGCAGATGCCCTGAGTTTGGCATTTTTAATTCATCTCAATCTACCTTCAAATGATATTATACCCCTTCACATATAATGTAATAACCTTACAAAGGTACACTTCCACTTCTCCTTTCCTGTCTTTATGCATTATTGTTATACTTTTTACTTCTATGTATATTATAAACACTATACTTTTATTTTTGTCTTTTATTTAAATAGTAAATTGGTTTTAAAAATTAAAATGAGGAGGGCACCTGGGTGGCTCAGTGGGTTAAAGCCTCTGCCTTCGGCTCAGGTCATGATCTCAGGGTCCTGGGATCAAGGCCCGTGTCGGGCTCTCTACTCAGCAGGGATCCTGCTTCTTCATCTCTCTCTGCCTACTTATGATCTTTCTCTCTGTCAAATAAATAAATAAAATTTAAAAAAAATTAAAATGAGGAGTGTCTAGGTGGCTCAGTCATTTAAATGTCTACCTTCAGGGCGCCTGGGTGGCTCAGAGGGTTAAGCCTCTGCCTTCGGGTCCAGTCATGATCTTGGGGTCCTGGGATTGAGTCCCACATCAGGCTCTCTGCTCAGCGGGGAGCCTGCTTCCCCCTCCTTCTCTGCCTGCCTCTCTGCCTATTTGTGATCTCTGTCAAATAAATAAATAAAATCTTAAAAAAAATGTCTATCTTCAGCTCAGGTCATGATCCCAGGGTCCTGGGATCAAGTCCCACACTGGATTCTCTGTTCAGCAAGGAAAGGAATCTGCTTCTCCCTCTCCCTCTGCCTGCCATTCTGCCGGCTCTCTCTCTCTTTCAAACAAACAAATAAATAAATAAAATCTTTTTTTTTAAAGAGCATCTTTTTTTTTTAAAGATTTTATTTATTTATTTGACAGAGAGACACAGCGAGAGAGGGAACACAAGCAAGGGGAGTGAGAGAGTGAGAAACAGGTTTCCTGCTGAGCAGGGAGCCCAATGCAGAGCTCAATTCCAGGACTCTAGGATCATGACCTGAGCTGATGGCAGACGCTCAATGACTGAGCCACCCAGGCGCCCCTCTTTTAAAAAATTAAATGAAATGAGGAAAAAAGTCTTTTATGTATATCTACAAATTGACCTTTTCTGGCTCTCTTTTTTTGTGAAGACCTACACTATCTTATATTACTTCAAGTCTGCTAGTGATGTATTCTCTCAACCTTTGTCTGAAAATGTCTTTATTATGCATTCAAATTTTGAATGATATTTTTGCCAAATATGGATGCTGCTGCATGGTACTCTGGAAATGGTTGAGTGTTGTTCTAATGGTTAAATTAACTGGACTCAAATTCTGAACTCTTGCTCTTCTATGGTCAGCAGCAACGGTAATCTCTGCTTCAATCTCCTTTTAGCCTGCTTCTTTTAGCCACGCTGCTTGGATTCTCCCTCATGAATGTGCAGAACAGAAGTCAAAGATTTGGGCTGAATCTATATGCAGAATTCACTACTCTTCTTATGTGATTACCTCCTTTCCAGGGTTTTCCCCTTCAGTTTTTAGTCATTCTGACATCCTCAAAGGCTAGCTTTTGGCTTGAGTTCTAGTTCTACTCTGCAAGGACTGAGGAGCACTCTTAGGAGAAAAGCCATACAACTACATATATATTCCAGTGTTTTCCCTTCTTTTAAGGGTGAACTTCTCTCTAGTTTCTGGCAGCTTTTGTCACTCACACTCTAGTACCTTCAAGTAAGTATTAATTATACTTTATCTGAGGTTGAAAATTGTTGTCTGTGGGAGCATTTGTCCAATGTGAACTACTCCACTATTACTAAAACAGTAATATAATTAATTAAAAATTATAATTACTTTTAGGGGCACCTGGGTGGCTCAGCTGGTTAAATGTCTGTGTTTGGTTCAGGCTGTGTCTCGGGGACGGTGCATGATCCGCCCTTCCCTCCATGCCCAAGCCACCAGATATTCTGGTGGAGGTACCTGTGAATGTGAATGAAAGCCCAGAGGGGCTTTCCCCACCTAGAATCCAAAAAGCCACTTACCCTGTGGGTCAGGGCAATATGTCCTTGGTGTGCTTATTCAAGACATAGTTCCATTTAACCCTCCTCCCGGTAATCATATCTCTGTATCTCTTATCTGTATTTCTTGATCCCTCTGCCTCAATGATCTCAACTTCTGTGAGTTTAAGCAATCACTCTTTACCTTGCAGTAACAATACTAATCCTGTCTCTAGGGTAGGTGCAAAAGCAGTTAAAGATTTAACTGCACCCCCCAACTTCCTCACTTGGGAATAATATAAAAGACTGGGACCCTTGACAGTCAAGAGAGAAAAAAAAGCCATGAGACAGAGAGAGACTGAGAGCCGACTGAGAGACTGAGAGACTGAGAGACTGAGAGACTGAGAGACAGAGAGATAAAGGCAGAGGGCCTGCGAGGAAGCGGCAAGAGAGCCTTAGAGGAGAGAGCAGGAGAGCTGGCAAACAGCAAGAGATCCTGCTTCGACAGACCTCCCGGCTCGGCTCGGGTGTGTTTTTGGCCTCCGGCACTCATTATCCTGCTCGACCCCACCTTTTTCCCCTGGCTGGACCAGGGGAGAAACCCCAAACCTCGTAGCCCAGGAAGGAGCTACAGCTGTGATCTCAGGGTCCTCGGATTGAGCCCTGCATCAGGCTCTCCGTTCAGCAGCGAGTCTGCTTCTCTGTCTCCCTCTGTGATCTCTTTTGCTTTTGTTCTCTCCAATAAATAAATAAGATCTTTCTTAAAAATTATAATTATTTTCTTTGAGTCTTTCAAACTTGAGGTTGTGCAACTACTGTAGGTAGAAGATATTAGCCAGACATGTCTCTGTTAGTAATAATTTACTTTCTGGGAATGCAATAGGAAATATGGTTTCTCGCGATTCTTCTTTTGAATTGCAAGACTGTCCTCTGTTCTGACAAAATACTGCCAAAGCAGTCAACTGAGTCACCCTTCCCATCAGAAGCCTCAGGATGTATCTTACTTATTTTCTCCCTTTGTTAGATAAAGAAGAATTTTCCACTCCCTTCTAGAACAGTTATATTTTATTAGTTTTATGTGTTAGGCTATTGCATATGATTTTGTTTAAAAGCTGCTATTGAAGAAAGTTTGTAAATACTAGTCTAGATAATCTCTAATAGTCTCTGAAATTCAATAACTAAGTATATTTTAGTTTGTTCAACTATAGAATATTAGTATATGTGTGTAAAAATAATCCTTTACATTGAAATTCCTGTTCCTAAATGATTTCCTTTAAAGTGCTACCTACTTAATAGCAGGTAGTATCATTTGTCAGCAAAATATTCCCGATTCCTTTCTATTTGAGGACATCCAAGGATCCATAATGCAAAACTTTATTATTAATTATTTTGCCATCAACTTTGCTAGTATGTACTGTATAACATTTTCATAATAGTAATCAAACTAAAAGACCAAGAAAAGATTTTGAGAAATTCTGAGAAATGTGTACTGTTACAGCAAATGTTACTTATACTTAAGTTTAAAGGCAGGTGTACAGTTGTATGTTGAACTAAGACCTTCATAATAGTTTAGAGCTATAACTGTGCTAACCTCCTACAATCAGACATATTTACAAAAGATTGTCATTGATGGGGTGCCTGGGTGGCTCAGTTGGTTGAGTGGCTGCCTTCGGCTCAGGTCATGATCCCGGAGACCCAGGATCAAGTCCCGCATCAGGCTCCCTGCTCGGCGGGAAGCCTGCTTTTCCCTCTCTCACTCCCCTTGTTTGTGTTTCCTCTCTGGCTGTGTTTCTCTCTGTCAAATAAATAAAATCTTAAAAAAAAAAAAAAAGATTGTCATTGCTTAAGGGTGTTGCAATCCTTTTCCTCATTTGTTGTAAGTTTTAGAGTTGTTAAAGTCTGGACACTCCTGTTTATCAGGAAGGTGGAAAATTGTTATTTTAATTGTGATATGGAACTCATTAACCACCGGCTATCATCTTAATCAAGAGAAATAAATATTGTAATAAACATTCATGTAAAGCCTCCAGTGAACTAAGATGCTATCTTAATGAGAAACAATACACTGATATAGGTCAGATTGTTCCCTCCTCCTTGGTATGCTTACTAATTTACTGAATACATTCTGAAGGCTTTTAATGATAAAGGAAAAGTACTAGGTATTCTTTTTACTGTGTTAACTGAGAGCACAAGTTCTAATCTTCAGCTCATACACAAAAAAATGGCATCTAATCACAAAAACTGGTAGAGATTGCCCCTCCTACTTTGTAAGCTTCTTGGAGACACTGACCATGTCATATTAATCTTTGTGCTTGTGTTGGTACCTAACATGTTGCCTTGCATTTTGGCAGGTAATCAGCCATATTAGTTGAAAAAATCCATTTTTATTTTGTAAACTTTTCCATAAGTAAAGTTGTTAGGTAACAGGGAAAATTCAGGACTTGATAGTATTTCATGTTCAGGACATTATTATTGTTGCTATTTTTTTTTCTACTACTAATGCAATAACTTAAACCCACCTTCCAAACCATACTATTTTATTGATTAAAGCCTTCTCTCTTTCCCTCAGTTTCCTAAACTGTAATGAGGAAGACGTTTTCTAGTGATACTTGGTAATCAACCAAATGGCTATGTTACCTATAGACTATGGTACAAATACCAAGCATTTATAATTTCATTATAGTTGTGAGAGCCCTTTGAGGAGTCAGAATCTCTAATTCTATAATCATATCACAAAAACAAGATGGGTTCAGCTCAAACAAGAGAGTCTTCTGTAGGAAGGATAATCACAGATAACCACAAGCAAACACAATGGTGTCTGTATTTCTCAGTGAAAACTGGTCTATTGCTTTAGACAGGACAATCTTGCTCTTTACATAATATTAAAAATTGCTTATTTTTAAAATGCAAAAAAATTGCTGGTAGGTAGCTTGATGGTGATAAAAAGTATAGTATTTAGACTTAAAAAAACTAACAGGTAATAAGAATGTCAGAAGCAAAGACCAAGGGGTGAGAAAACGCATAGGACGTTTCAGCATCAGATCCGAGAGTGGATCCATCTGGCTGCTATGGCAGAAAACAAGATGGCAAAGGTCAGCTGGGATCACACCTGGGAGGACCTTGAATCATATGTTATACAAGCTGTCACCCTTCATACTATAGTGGATAGGAAGCCAAGCTGCAGGGGTCTGGTTGTTACATAAGCCATAACAGGAAGACAAGTCTTTAATGATGTGAAATGGAGACCAGGAGGAAGGGGGTAATCCTTACTCTCACAGAATAGAGAATTAAATGAACACTTTCTATTTTACTTAATTACTGTGAAATATATTGTAAATTAAAGGGTAAAATACAATAAATATATAAAATTTAAAGAATAATAAACACAAGATTTCTCACTTTCTAAATATATATTTGCGACTTACGTATATATTCCTATTTTTTTTAAGTTTTCCTGTCCTTACCTTATATAATGGAATCATATTCTAAGTATTTTTCTATGATAGCTTTCTTCCCCACTCAGCATTTTTGAGAGTCTCATCCATATTCACGCTCATAGCTGTGGTTCACTCTTTTCACAATTATATAGTATTTCATTATTTGAATATACCACAGATTTATCCTTTAATGATGTTTCCAGTTTTTTGTTATCAAAACAGTGCAACTAAGAAACTCCTTCACATACTTATTAGTGTATATAAAAATGGTTCTCAGGGTACCTGGGTGGCTGAGTCATTGGGCATCTGCCTTCAGCTCAGGTCATGATCCTGCAGTCCTGGGATCGAGCCCTGCATTGGGCTCCCTGCTCAGAGGGAAGCCTGCTTCTCCCTCTCCCACTCCCTCTGCTTGTGTTCCCTCTCTCGCCATGTTTCTCTCTGTCAATAAATAAATAAAATCTTTAAAGAAATATAGATAAAAATTTAAAAAAAATGTTTCTCAGGGGCACCTGGCTGGCTCAGTTAGTAGAGGCTGTGACCCTGATCTCGGGGTTGTGAGTTCAAGCCCCATGTTGGGTGTAGAGATTACTTAAAAATAAGATATTTAAAAAAATATTTCTCTGGAGTAAATACTTAGGAACGGAATGCCAGAATACTAACAATGGCATTTTCTCTTTCTTTTCTTCCTTCCTTCCTTCCTTCTTTTCTCCCTTCTTCCCTCCCTATCTTCTTCCCTCCCTCCCTCTGTCTCTCTCTTTTCTTTCTGCAATGATATTTTCAACTTATGAGGCAATATTAAATTGTTATCCAAAATCATTATCAAATTTACAGTCCCACAGGAGTATATGAGGGCTCTGTGGCTTCACTTCCTCACCACCAACCAAAATTGACTGATTTTAAGTTTTTCCCAACCTGGTAGTAGGAGTGAAATGGCATATCACTGGTTTTAGCTTGTATTTCTTTGTTCACTAATTAGGTTCTTTCCATATGTTTATTGGCCATACATACTTCCTCTACTGTGAAATATCTATTCATTTTCTCATTTTCTAGTCGGTTTGTACTTCATTTTTTATCTACCAGGCCACCTCTGTCTTATATTAGGTTTCCATTTATCCATGGGTTGTAAGGACCTATTTAGAAATCCAGGCCGCCATCTTGTTTACTCAGAAAAACAGCTCTGGGAGAAATGGGCAAACAGCCCCTGGAAACCAAGGGCAAACCACGTTCGGGGAGATGCCCAATCAGTTAACCCCCTTAACCTCCCGTCCTCAAATTAAGAATGGGCAGCCAGTTCCCGGTACTTAGGACCAGGTGGGAATACCCAATCAGTTAATCCCCTTACCTCCCGGACCCTGACCAATGGAGATCCCCTGGTAAACCACTCTGTGGGGATTAAATGTATTCATTGTCACAGCAGAATAAAAGAATTAACTCAGGCAAGCTATGTGAATTGGGTCAGCTCGGGATACGGTTTTCCCCTGTAAAAGGTAGCCTGTAAGAATAGGCGTGGCCACTCTCTCTCTTGGGAAGCAACCCTGGCCCGGACCAGTATAATTCTCAATGCTTGGCACGAAATAAAGCTTTGCTTGACCTTTGCTTTTGCATCAGCCTCGTTCGTTTGACCACAGACTCTATAATGGGTCTGTTTCTAGCATCTGTTTTCTGGAAAATTCATTTTTTCACTTATTTGAATATTTAAGACTATCAGCTAACAACTATTTTAAAAATAACTATTTTAAAAACTAATTTTTAAAAAAGATTTTACTTGGGGGTGCCTGGGTGGCTCAGTCAGTTAAGCATCTGCCTTTGGCTCAGGGCATGATCTCAGGACCCTGGGATCGAGCCCCACAACAGGCTCTCAGCTCAGCAGGAAACCTGCTTCTCCTTCTTCTTCTGCCTGCAGCTTCACTTGCTCTATCAGATGAATAAATAAAGTCTTTTTAAAAAAGATTTTAGGTAATCTCTACATCCAAGATGGAGCTCAAATTCACAACCCCAAGATCAAGAATTGCATGCTCTACGAACTCTAAAAAACTGTACTCTAAAAAACTATTGTTTTAAGTGATTTTATTTATTTGAGAAAGAGTGAGCAAGAGAGAGAGCATGAGCAAGAGAAGAGGCAGAAGGTGAGGGATAAGCAAACTCCCCACTGAACCTCTGATCTGGGGCTCCATCCAACGTCCCTGGGATCATGACCCGAGTTGAAAGCAGACATTCAACCAACTCAGCCACCCACACGCCCCCTAAAAAACATTCTTTTTAAAGATTTTATTTATTTATTATTTGAGAGAGAGAGAGAGCAAGCAAAAGCACAAGCAGAGTGGTGGCGAGAGGGAGAGGGACAAGGACAAACAGACTCCCTACTGAGCAGGAAGCTCAATGTGGGGCTTGATCCCAGGACCCCGGGATCATGACCTGAGCCGAAGGCAGACGCTTAACCAACTGAGCCACCCAGGCGCCCTAAAAAAAAAATTCTTAATGAAAGCTACAATGAATGAATCTATAAGAGGTATTTGCTTTTTGTTTTTGTTTTTTTCTTTTTTCCTTTTTCTTTTTTAATTTACAGGAGTCTTGAAAATACTCAGTAGTCACGAAGGGCTAGTGTGCCACCAGAGGGAGCTCAAAGGAGTCCATGAACTGCACAGTTTTAGCTTTCAAGCATACAAACGATAGGAGAGTCTAGTTTTACTGAGTACTTTAAAGAGTATTTTTCAGTATAACTTATATGAAGATCTCAAGGTTTTTTTTTTTTTTAAGATTTTATTTAATTATTTGACAGAGAGAAACACTGAGAGAGAAAACACAAGAAAGGGAAGTGACAGAGGGAGAAGCAGGCATCCCACCAAACAGGGAACCAGATGTGGGGCTCTATCTGGGGACTCCAGAATCATGACCTGAGCCGAAAGCAGACGCTTAATGACTGAGCCACCTAGGAGCCCCATGATCTCAAGGTTTAAAAGCATTTTTGCATTATGTCTTGTCTTTCCCTCTAATATTTCACTATTTTTATTTTCCCATATCACCATGCCACAGTAAGGCACATCATGAGATTAAATAGCTTGTTTGGTATTACATTTAGAATTTTTTAATGGTCCTCCTGATTCTCTACTAAGGTATTCCCCAGCCACTGCAGTCTTGACCCTTTACTAGACTCTGGGATCAATTCTGAAAGTGAGTAGTGTGTTAGCTCTGGTCACTTCTTATAAATTAAGTTTGTCTTATTGGTCAGGACTAGTTATAGGATTCTGCCACCTTCTAAACTGTTGCAAATAGCATTAGTGTTTTGCTCTCTTTTTCTTTTTTTAATTTTTTATTTAATCATTTTGAGAGAGAGAGAGAGATTGACAAACAGGGGAAGGGTCAGAGGAAGAGGGAGAAGCAGACTTCCCACCAAGCAGGGAGTCCAATGCAGGGCTGATCCCAGGATGCCAGGATCATGACCTGAGCCAAAAGCAGCCGCTTAACCAACTGTATCACCCAGATGTGCATGTTTTTTCTTCTTTATCAGCTAGGTTCCCATTTGAAAATCAGTTTCTCTATGACAGTGTTCCTCCAAGAGGTCAAAATCCTGTCCTGAAACCCAGAACAGTGATATGTACCCTGGACACTGCTCCTCAAGTCACCAACAGTGAGGAATCCAGAGTGACCTTTTTATCTAGAGTGTTTGCATGTTTCTTTTTTTTTTTAATTGTTACTAAAATTTTTTTCCCAGTGTTCCAAGATTCATTCCCCATTCCCCACACCCTGTGCTCCACACTTTAGATGTCTCCAGTACCCACCACCAGGCTCTCCCATCCCTCTACCCCCCTCCCTCCAAGTCCCTCAGTTTGTTTCTGTATCCAAAGTCTCTGTTGTTTCGTTTCCCTCCCTGGATTACCCTGGTTCCCATTTACTTTCCTCCTCCCACTGTCCTCCAGGTTACCCCTCATGCACCACAAGTAAGTGAAACCATGTGATACTTGACCTTCTCTTCTTGGCTTATTTCACTCAGCATAATCTCCTCCAGTCCAGTCCATGCTGCTACAAAAGTTGGATATTCGTCCTTTCTGATGGAGGCATAGTATTCCATTGTATATATGTACCACATCTTCACACGCACAAGGGCACCCACACGCTCGGGAATGCCCACACGCTTGGGGACGCCCACACGCACTGGGGCGCCCACACGCTCGGGGGCGCCCACACGCACGGGGGCTCCCACGCGCACAAGGGCGCTCACACGCACTGGGGCACCCACACGCACGGGGACGCCCACACGCTCGTGGACGCCCACACGCACGGGGGCGCTCACACACCCGGGGGCGCCCACACGCACGGGGGACGCCCACACGCTCGGGGGAACCCACACACAAAAGGGCACCCACACGCACGGGGACGCCCACACGCTCGGGGACGCCCACACGCACGGGGGCGCCCGCACGCAAGGGGGCACCCACACGCACAAGGGCACCCACACGCTCGGGGGTGCCCACCCCAGAATTCATGCTTTTAATTATATTTTAATTATTCTCTGCCTATTGATGCAAAGTTAAATATTCTTTCTTTCTGGAACTAAGACTGCTAACGGAAGCCAGCCGACAGCAGCAGGAACTGTTGTGTGCGTGAAGTGAAGTTGCAGAGAGCTGTATAGCGAAGGTATTGTGGAACTCCTTGCACTCCTCCTGGCAGAGTGGCTTCTATTTCTGGTGAACAGCCTGGTCTGGAGGCGCTCTCCTGGCTCCCAGCCTCTCCATCTCGTATTCTTTCATTCCCACTTTGACATCCTTCATTACCTCCCTGTGGGCCTCGCTGAAGATTCTGTTGGTGTAACGCAAGACCTCCAGCTCCATGTCCATCTTAAAGACCTGGCACTCCACAATTTCCGGATGCAGAACGGTATTATTGACATTAAATTTGCTGATGCCCTTGAAGGAGGCCTCCCGGCAGACACTGCCACTGTCCGTGTTGATGCCAAGCAAAGTGAGGAGGACAGAGGGGCTCTGTGACGTCAGGACACTGGCGATCTCATCTGTATACTGGATGTCATCCACAGCATACTTCTCCTTGAAGTACTCCTTGGAGTGGATCTTTCCCATCCAGGTGGCATAGCTGGCAGGAAGCCTGGGCACAAACAGGGTCGACTTCCCGGTGCTGACATCGATCGTGCCATAGCAGCCTGAATCAGTGATGCCTAAGGCCCAGTGAAAGAAAGACTCCTGGCGGAAAAGGATGCCGGTGTCGTTGCAGTAGCGCTGGGTGTCCTCCCCGCCCTGCAGCAGCACGACAGCCCCGGCCTGCACTGCAGGGTTCTTGCGCAGCCGGCTCACAAAGCCGTTGCCTGTTCAGGGTGAAGAGCGCCAGGGGCACCTTCAGGGTCTCATTGCCCAGCCAGAACGAAGGTCCTTTGCTCAGATGTTCCCTTCTCTGGGACACTTTTCCCAACACTTCAGTGGATCCATCTGTCCACACTTCCTGCCACCAGGACCATTCACCCATTCTTTCATGCAGCAGAATTTAGGAAGTACCTGGTGGCCGCCGCCATGTTCACCCAGCCTGTTTACATTTTCTTATCAAGAGCAGACCAACAATGGGAGAAAACCTTGCCCCGTGGTCCGATTAGCCTGTCGACGATTCGAGCCCCACGTTGGGCGCCAGTTGTAGCTCTTCCTGGGCTACGAGGTTTGGGGTTTCTCCCCTGGTCCAGCCAGGGGAAAAAGGTGGGGTCGAGCAGGATGATGAGTGTCGGCTGCCAAAAACACACCCGAGCCGGGAGGTCTGTCGAAGCAGGATCTCTTGCTGTTTGCCAGCTCTCCTGCTCTCTCCTCTAAGGCTCTCTTGCTGCTTCCTCGCAGGCTCTCTGCCTTTGTCTCTAAAATCTCCAAACCCGAGACCTCCGCATCTTGCTCACAACACATCTCACGTAATAGCACCTGCATGTTTCTTTCACACTGTTTTCTGAGACAGAGGCTAATCCTAGGGTATGGCCAGACCACAGGCCAAGTCGCTTCGCTGTTTCTCTCTTTGTCTTGGCTGCTAGGAATCTGAAAAATATATCTTCTTGAGAGACAGAGAGCTAGAGACCATGCATGAATGTACGTGCAGGGGATGAGAAGTGGAAGAAGGAGAGAGAGAATCTTTTTTAAATTTTTTTTTAAATTTTTGGTATCCAAGATCTATAAAGAACTACTAAAACTCAACATCCAAGAAAAGGTGAACACATCAAAAAATGGGCAAGAGACATGACATGAAGAGGCACTTCTCCATAAAAGATATACAAATGGCTAACAGACACATGAAAAAATGTTCATTGTCACTAACTATCAGGGAAATTCAAATCAAAACCACACTGAGATACCACCTTACACCAGTCAGAATGGCCAAAATTATCAAGTCAGGAAACAACAAGTGTTGGAGAGGCTGCGGAGAAAGGAGAACCCTCTTACACTGTTGGTGGAATGTAAGCTGGTGCAGCAGCTTTGGAAAACAGTGTGGAGATTCCTTAAAAAATTAGAAATAGAGCTACCCCATGACCCTGCAATTGCACTACTGGGCATTTACCCCAAAGATACAGATGTAGTGAAAAGAAGGGCCATATGTACCCCAATATTCATTGTAGCAATGGCCACCATCACCAAACTGTGGAAAGAGCCAAGGTGCCCATCAACAGATGAATGGATAAAGAAGATGTGGTACATATATACAATGGAATACTATGCCTCCATCAGGAAGGATGAATATCCAACTTTTGTAGCAATATGGACTGGACTGGAAGAGATTATGCTGAGTGAAATAAGCCAAGTAGAGAAAGTAAAGTATCAGATGGTTTCACTTACTTGCGGTGCATAAGGGGTAACCTAGAGGACAGTAGGAGAAGGAAAGTAAATGGGAAGTAGGGTAATCCAGGGAGAGAAACGAAACAAGAGAGACTTTGGACACAGAAACCAATTGAGGGACTTGGAGGGAGGGGGGTGGGAGGATGGGAGAGCCTGGTGGTGGGTACTGAGAGCACCTATTGCGTGGAGCACTGGGTGTGGGGAATGGGGAATGAATCTTGGAACACTGGAAAAAAGATTTAAGTAACAATAAAAAATTTATTTTTTATTTTTTATTTTTTTTTTAAAGATTGTATTTACTTATTTGACAGAGAGAAACACAGCTAGAGAGGGAACACAAGCAGGGGGAGTGAGAGAGGGAGAAGCAGGCTTCCCGCCGAGCAGGAAGCCCGATGTGGGACTCAATCCCAGGTCTCTGGGATCATGACCTGAGCCGAAGGCAGTCACCCAACCAACTGAGCCACCCAGGCGCCCCAAGAGAGAGAATCTTAAGCAGGCTACATGCCCAGCATGAGGCTCCATCTGATGACCCTGAGATCGTGACCTGAGCTGATATCAAGAGTCCGATGTTCAAGTGACTGAGCCACCCAGGCACCCCCCAAAAATAATTTTATGTTTGATTACTGTAGCTTGACTTAGCAGCAATTGCACAACAACTTTCTTCATATATTTTCATCTCTATTGAAACAATGAAACTTTTTGCTATCTGCTTTGGAATACAGCTATATAAAAAACTGACAGTCCATGCCATCAAGAGCTTATAGTCTAGCAGGAGTGCAAGGTATCAAACAAGTTGAAACTAGAGTAGGGACCAAGGGCAGACCACTCCAAGATGGGCCACTTTGGCATGAAGATTATTTTGACTTAAAAAGCAGTCAAAACCCAGATTCAGGAAACTTCTTTACTTCCCCATTGCCTAAAAAGAATTTAGAAAGAGGACCTGCTCCAGAAAGAGTTATTACTACAGATAGTTATATTATACTATGAACTAGGGACGGTAGACAGGGAGGAACCTCACAAGGCCTGTTTGATCCAAGTCCTCTATGTCCCATTGCTTCTGAGTGGCCCAGCAAACATTTGTTTACCAAACATTTACTCTTTTTCATCTTCTTGCAAATTGCATTCCTTCCTTTTGCAGTCCCAGGCCCCTGCCCTCTTCTCTTTAGTTCAGAATGACATATATATACCTCATTTTGCCTGACTATCTTTGGAATTTTCATGTCTGTGTGGAGTCAAAATTACATACAAAATTAAATTTTATTTTCTCCTGTTAATCTGTTTCATGTCAATTCTTACTCTACTGAGAAGGACTTTGAAAGCAAGCTTGAAAGGGACAGGAATTCTGTTCCCAGCACTGGGCACATACCACAAAAGAGAAAGACTAGGTGCCTGGGTGACTCAGTTGGTTAAGCATCTGCCTTTGGCTTGGGTTATAATCCTGAGGCCCAGAGATCAAGTCCCACGTTGGCTCCTTGCTCAGGAGGGACTCTGCTTCTCCCCTCCCTCCCCATTCTTTCACTCTCTCTCTCATTCTCTAGTAAATAAATAGATAAACAAACAAACAAACAAACAAACAAATAAATAAATATTGATCTCCACCCTGTTGGGGGGGAAAAAAAGCAAAAGACTTAAAGGAAGCTATCAACATGCAGACTTAACCTCAGCTAGCTAACATCTATTGCTGGATGTCTGACTGTAACTCCAGTTTTTTAAAATTGTTTTGGTTTTACTGTCTTATATCAGCTCAATGCAAAGTCTTTTAGTTGTGGGCAAAGATGTGTTTGTACATGTAATCACACAATCACTCTCATGTATCCCTTTGAAAAAGGGAAACTAAAGGGACTGCCTGAAAAACTGCATTATTCACTCCTTTTGCTGCTTGCATTCTTGCTACCCTTGTTTGCCTTACATGTGCCTTATAGGACAGAAAATGCATGCTCTCCTTGTACAGATCAAGGATATAATGACTTCTTCAGAGTGTTCTAACAGAATAGATAACATCTGAGGAGCGCATGGGCTGGGTCATCATGAACATTCTCCAAGACCACAGATGCAAGAAGACCCTTGGCTCCAGGGCATAAGTGACTTCTGGATGACACCTAAACACTCATCTTTGTTCCTGGATTACTAAGAAGACAAGTGCACCAGACCAATGCCCTTAGTAAAAACCCCAGGTCCCAAGCAAAGAATGAGATTCACTTTCCTTTCCTTGTCTCCCATGCTCTGTCTTATCTATACTCTGTCTTCAATAAACTCTGCTCTCACTTCCTTTTTTTTTTTTAAAGATTTTATTTATTTGACAGAGAGAAACACAGCCAGAGAGGGAACACAAGCAGGGGGAGTGAGAGAGGGAGAAGCAGGGTTCCCGCCGAGCAGGGAGCCCAATGTGGGGCTCGATCCTGCGTCTCCGGGATCATGAACTGAGCTGAAGGCAGTCACCCAACCAACTGAGCCACCAGGTGCCCCCCCCCTTTTTTAAGATTATATATTTATTTATTTGATACACAGAGAGAGAGAGAGATCGCAAGTAGGCAGAGAGAGAGGAGGAAGAAGGCTCGCTGCCGAGCAGAGAGCCAGACGTGGGCCTTGATCCCAGGATCATGAACCTGAGCCGAAGACAGAGGCTTTAACCCATTGAGCCACCCAGGCGCCCCTCTCATTTCCTTTTTGACTGTGTTTGATTTCCACCCTGTTGGAAGCCAAGGACCCTCTTTGCTGGTCCTGTGGAACTGACCCAAATGGGTCCTTAGTCCCAGCCAGCCTGTATGACCTCCTTTCACAAAGAATTTGAAATGATGTATCATGGGAGTATTTGCTAGAATTTCTGAGTTGGGGTTTCACTGATTTGACTAGTAACTTACCAAGTGGACTTTTTTTTTTAAGAGAGATTTTATTTATTTATTTGAGTGAGAGTCATGGGGCAGGCAGGAGCAGAGGGAGAGAGAGAAGCAGACTCCCCACTGAGCACAGATGCCAGGCTCTATCTATCCCAGGAGCCCTGAGAACATGACCTGAGCCAAAGTCATCCCTTTAACCAAGCCACCCGGGTGCCCCTCAAGTGAACTTTTAAGTGTTGTAGAAGCTGATTCAGTATGAAAGGAGAGAACAGGGAGGTGATAGCAAGTGCAAAATCTTATCCAGTCTAGAATGAAAAGAAGAAAGAAAAGAGGATTGCTTGCCTATAGGGCAAGTGGCACACATGACTGAACCAGGTAAAACTGGGACACAGAAAACTGGAAAGGACATGCTACAGCAAGTCTGCCAAGCAGAAATGAGGGCTGAGTGTGGCCAGAGCACCCTACCTTATAAGGCAAGCTAGAACTTAGAGTTTTATATAAAATTCTCAATTTTAAATATCAAATAGTTTAAATTTTTTTAATTGCACAAACTGAATAAAACACTTCTGCCTTTTTATGATCTTTAATTTAGATTGCCCTTTATGATGACTTTCTAAATATGGACTCATCAACTAAGCCAACTAAATCTTGTTCTCTCTCCCATTTCCCTTGCCTCCCCCTCCATTCTACCACCAACCTTCACTTACATTCGTATTCACTTGCTTCTAGTAGCGTAAAATAAGAGACATAGGAAAGTAAAGAGGAGCACCTGGCGTGACTCATTCAGTTAAGTGTCTGCCTTCAGCTCAGGTCATGATGGCAGGGTCTTGGGATGGAGTCCAGTGTAGGCCTCCCCGCTCAGCGGAACACCTACTCTCCCTCTCCTTCTCCCTCTGCCTGCTGCTCTGCTTAACTGTGCACTCTCTCTGTGTGTGTCAAATAAATAAATAAAATCTTAAAAAAAAAAAAAAGGAAAGAAAGAAAATCAAGAGGCATTTTTGTCTCTCTCCCCAGAGAAATTTTCTTTACAGAAAGAAGTAGGATAGCTGAAACGTAAAGAAGGGTTTTGTGTTGTTTTGGGGTTTTTTTTCTCTTTTCTCCCCTGAAATAGTCTACAGACTAAGAAATATTATCTCAGAATTTCTTCCCTTTCTAGAAAATGGTCTACCTAGCCCCTCCCGCCAGGGTTCTGCTCCTAACTAACAGCCCCTGTCCAGGCTCCAGCTTTCAACCAACCAGCAGCCCCAGCTTCCCACAGACGTGCCATTTTCTCTCAAAGGCCCCTGGGTGCGAGAGGCAGCGTGTCCTTCTGCTGTGCTCACTCTGAGTTTCATCACTGTCCCCGGGGACTTCTCAGCCTCCCCTGTTCAGTCACCTATGTAACCAACTCCCTGCCTGAAATTCTCTCAAATACTGGTTTCTCTGTTTCTGCCTAGACCCTCACTGACACAAATACAGTGGAACTCTTCATAAATCTTCCTCTGAGGTTTCAGGTAGATGTCATTAATCCAATCTGTAGACTAGAATGTCCGTTTTAACTGTGACCGCACATATTTGTCATATTTTCTCCCTACAACAGTTATGCTTCCTATTTTTATTATCCTGGTCTGATGGCAGACAATCCAGTTTTGCAAATTCATTTTGAGTTACCTATATTGCCTTCCTTTAAAAATTTCTTGGGAAGACAAAAGTTTAGTATTTGATCATAAACCTGTATTTTAGCTAAATTAAAATACAATTCAGGAGTTAAAACAGATTTTATATAGCCTCTAAAGCTATGTATATTGCTTCTTCACAGAAGGCTTCAGGGGGAAAAACCCTTGTGTAAGCTTCAAAAACTCTTTGTTTACATTATTTTCCTTCAATTTTTATTTTAAATCTACAGAAAATGGATCTGATAGCATTCGATAAATCTACATATGATCTTTGCCTGTATTCACCACTTGGTAGCATTGTACCAGTTTGCTTTTTTCTGTCTCTGAAGCATTGGAAAGTAAGTTGGAGACATCATAACATTTCACAGCAAAATAGTTCATCATGTATTCTTCTCCATAACCACAAAACCATATTTATGCCCAAAAAAGTTAACAATGTAGTCCATTCTAGTTTCCTGAATTGTCCACAAAATGTTGTTAAGAGCTTCCCTAAAAAAATCTTTAAAAAGGAAGTATTATGCTAATGTAACCAGCTGGCTGACATAAAAGAATGATCAACAAACGTGGGTGTCAGTCCACTTAGTTCATGTTCTTATTTGTACATCCAACATGCGGAAAGATATAAGTTAAATCAGCTAATTTTGCTTCTCTCTTTTTTTTTAAAGATTTTATTTATTTATTTGACAGAGAGAAACACAACGAGAGAGGGAACACAAGCAGAGGGTCTGAGTGAGGGAGAAGCAGGCCTCCTGCTGAGGAGGAAGCCCAATGTGGGGCTTAATCCCAGGTCTCCGGGATCATGACCTGAGCCAAAAGCAGTTGCTTAACCAGCTGAGCCACCCAGGCCCCCAATTTTGCTTCTCTTAAATATTTTTGGTTAAAACTCTAAAAGTGGGGGCACGTAGCTGGCTTGGTCAGCAGAGCATGTGACTCTTTGAGTCCCACCCTGGGTGTAGAGATTACTTAAAAATAAAATCTTTTTTTTAAAAGATTTTATTTATTTATTTGACAGAGAGAAACACAGCTAGAGAGGGAACATAAGCAGAGGGACTGAGAGAGGGAGAAGCAGGCTTCCTGCTTGGCGGGATGTGGGGCTCGATTCCAGGTCTCCAGGATTATGACCTGAGCCGAAGACAGTCACTTAACCAACTGAGTCACCCAGGCACCCCAAAAATAAAATCTTTAAGAAAAAAAATAAAAATAAAACTCTAAAGTAAAGGTGTGGTTGATTATTCATTTAACTTAGAGTTGGAGATAATCTATTCCATTTGTTTACACTACTAAACACTTTCAAACTTAAAACAAACAAAAAATGATAAGTTTTTCTTTCAGTTCATTACTTCCCCAATCCTTTCTTGTAGGATATTGACCTAACATTGACTGGTTTATTATAATATGCATTTAACAGTTGATAAGCCTTACTCCTTAATATTTTCTTGCATCAGTGAACAAAGTTCCTATTCTTCAGAGACAAGATATTTTCCCCCGTAGATGGCTCAGTTTTAATTTCCTATCCTGCTATGGGCATTCCTGCCAAAATATGGAGACTATTTACATTGGAAATATCTTTTGACTTCTTGCTTAAATTCCTCAAGCTATTTACTTATTTCTGATAAAGAGTGTCCTTGAAGCAGCCAAAACCTCTTCTACTTTAAATTAGTAGTGCTGGGTTTTGCACAAGGACAGCTCTTTTTTTTTTTTTAAGATTTTATTTATTTATTTATTTGAGAAAGAGAGAGATCACAGGCAGGCAGAGAGAGCGGAGAAGCAGGCTCCCTGCTGAGCAGAGAGCCTGACAGGGGCCTCGATCCCAGGACCCTGAGACCATGACCTGAGCCGAAAGCAGAGGCTTTAACCCACTGAGCCACCCAGGCACCCAGGACAGCTCTTTAGATTATTCATTAAAGTGAGTCTTAGATGCAGGCTCTCTGTGATCAGCCCACATCTAGTTTGGGCAATGCCTGATTTTGCCATTCATACTTCAGCATTTCCTATAAAATTCCAGAGGGGCAAGAACCAGGTGGGCCACTTTGGCATGAAGATTTTTCTGAATTAAAAGCTGTCAAAAAATAGCATTGGAGAGTCTGTACCAGGAAGAGAGTTATTAACATAGATTCTGCTTTACCTAAGAAACATATTTGTATATCAGGGCAACCTTTGTTTACCAAAATCTCTTCTCATCTTCCTGCTAATGGTCTTTCTCCTCTTTGTATCCCTAAATTTTTACCCATTTCCTCAGCTCAGGAGGTCAATAAATGAGTTTCATGATGCCAAACTCTGTTTGGAATTTTATGTCTGTGTGTATTCCCTATAGATATGAAACTAAATTTTATTTTCTCCTGTTAATCTGTTGGTCTCATGTAAATTTAATTCTTAGTGCAGCTGGAAAACCTTGGATAGAAGAAAATTTCTTCTTCCTCAATAGTTAGTCTATTTGGCAGGATACTTTGACTTGTTAGACACTGCTTGCCCCAGACACAGCTACAGGTAAGAGATCCTTGGGAAATCTGACATACAGCCAGCAGAAGGTATGGTTTTTTACCATGTCAGTCTCCTGAGATCCTCATCTGTGGAGTCTGTCTGATGGAGCCAGAGTAATGAGTGTCCTTTTTTTCCCTAAATTTAGATTAGTAGGAGAAAATACTTGTGGAACTAGTTCCTCAGGCTTAGTAATTCTTGGTAAATTTAATGGAATACTGGTCCATTTCCTCTCGAGATGGTCTTTGTTGTTTTTTTTTTTTTGTCTATGTCTTTTATGTTATTTGTCATATAAGCTTTGCTGTGGATTAATGTGCACAAGAGGTAAAGGCTGTTGCTAAGGGATATCTTCGAAGTCCAGAAGTCCAAGCCACAAAACTAGAAGGCATGGGTCAAGCACTTAAAAGCTGTTAAGACAAAGAGAAAAAAAAATCTATTAGAATACTTACCACTTAACTCAAAGATTCCTGTGTTAGGGTAAGTTAGTCATGGAATGAATTAACTTGACCCTAGGTCACCTGCCAACATCAAGAAAATGTCTATGCAACACTATAAACAGCACATAATACCAAACCCCACTGTACATCCCTCCTATATATTAGTTGTGGCTCCAAGAACCTCAAGACTTAGTTAAAGCTGTTAATGGGTCTCTAAGAAAAACTGGATGAGATCTCTCCCTTTCATCTTGTTCTAGGGTTCCTCAAAGCCCGTCTTTGTGCCCAGTGATAGTATTCTCTTTGGTCTCCACCATCCAGAGCATACACTTACCAGGGTGCACTTCACAGGCCAAAGAGATTAGGGTTCCAAGAGTCTGGAAATGCCAGCTCCCAGAGGTGTTTGTCATGAGAGGTCCAGCCTGTAAGTTCCTTCATTGTCTCAACCTTCGTTGCTTGTTAGTGCTAAAAAGTCCCATTCCAGTAGTGTTAAGCAGAGTTAAAGATCCCTAGAAAAAGAAAGATGAGACATAACCATCATGACATAAGAGAAGTCATTTTAGGCCTCAAACTACTTCCGGTGATCCATCTATACCCCATGAGCTCTACTGGCTTCAGCACACTGCTTGTAGAACTGCCCTGATGGTGTCAGAATGACAAAGAAGTATGAACACCTCAATAGATAAGGATTTTAAAACAACAAAAGGAATGCAAAAATGGATGGTCTTGGTCTCTTGGTGTCTGGGGGGCTCAGTAGGTTAGGTGTCTGACTTTGGCTCAGGTCTTCATCTCAGGGTCCTGAGATAGAGCTCAGCGTGGCGTCAGCTTGAGATTCTCTCTCCCTCTCTCTCTCTGCTCCTCCCACTTGTTCTCTCTCTCTCTCTCTCTCTCAAAAATAAATAGATGAGGGGCGCCTGGGTGGCTCAGTTGGTTAGGCAACTGCCTTCAGCTCAGGTCATAATCCTGGAGACCGGGGATCGAGCCCCGCATCGGGCTCTCTGCTCGGCAGGAAGCCTGCTCTCCCTCTCTCACTCCCCCTGCTTGTGTTCCCTCTCTGGCTGTGTTTCTCTCTGTCAAATAAATAAAATATTTATAAATCAATCAATCAATCAATCAATCAATCAATCAATCTTAAAAAAAAAAGTCTCTTCCTAGCCAGGAAATAGCCTAACCATATCAGAGACAATAAACTAGTTTGAAAACTCCCAGTACTACTTCAAAGGTAGGCAAGAACCTGCATTCCTTACCGGAGACCATTACCTCAGATCCCTTGTAATGTTAAGGCCTCTGCCCCAGAAGGAGCTAAACTTCATTGACATAACCCTGGATGCAGGTACAGGCTTGCACAATTTTATGTCCCTCTCCAAATATTCATTCTAAACCCTTAATAAAAAGAACCATTCACTCCCGCTCAGGGAGTAACAGCTTTGGAAGTTATTTGCTGCAAATAAAGTCTCTTTGTGTGACAACTCCATCTGGTGTGGTCTCCACCTGTAATTCACCCAGGAGTAAACTCCCATTAGTTTGGTTACAGTAGCTCCTGCCCAGTGTCACAGATGAGTAGATCCGTAACTGAGTGGAGGCAAGTCACATTCTCTTGGGAGACGGGAGACACCATTTTCACCACACCATCCTTAGCACCTGTGCAACAAAAGCTTTTGCTTTCTTAGACTAATCTTGGTAGTAAACTTTTGGATCATGAAGTCTACATCATCTATGCCCTCTCTCTGGATGCCTCTTAATCTTTGGTTAAGCCATTAGAAGGGTTTTTGGTTTGGATTGCTATTAAGAGATCCTACTTGTCAATGGCCAGATGATCGATCCTATAAATTGGTCATTTTTTGAAACACATATATTCTTTATAGTTAGCTCTCAATTTCCTTAGTATAATGACCTGCTTTAGGGACTTCCTTGAAAGGATAAAAGAACAAAAATTAGACTTGAGACAAAAATCAATGTTCACATCCAAAGTAAATTCCCCTTCTTAAAATCCAGTTTTATCTGCCTTTTTTTAATTGCCCCCTTCACAGGATTTACAGAGAGCACTCCCGCTAATCTCTAGGTTCAAAGTATACAGGTTGCTCATGTAAATGTTGAAAGCCAGGAAATGAATTTAAAAGCCCCCAAGACTGGCAGTGAGTCTTTGCTCCTACCCTCCAGGGCTTTGTAATTCAGCTACATCGGCCTTAGGCATTTCTACCCAGGTGTATCACAGACCCTCCACCACATAAGAATTTGCATCCTCTGGACAGCAGCAAAAAAAATTTTTTTTTAAAGATTTTATTTATTTGACAGAGAGAAACACAGCCAGAGAGGGAACACAGCAGGGGGAGCGAGAGAGGGAGAAGCAGTGGAAGGGTCGACTGCCCAAGAAGGCAGTCAGCTGGGAGCCTTGGAACGCCACACCTGTCAAGGAAGACTCTGAGAGACCAGTTCCATGCAAAAGCAAAGGATTTATTGGAGCATACTCGGGCTCACAGCCTGACCCCAAACCAGTCAGCGGCTGAGAGCCCCGAGTTCTTTCGGGGATGGCCTTATATAGAACTACATTGTCGGTTACAGCAAAGCCACAGGTTGCCATGGGTGGCGGTTTCGGTTGGGTCCCTACCTTCAGACAATGGAGTTTGGGTTGCTTTGGACAGGTTGCCAAGGGTGGCAGTTTGTGTTGGATCCCTACCATTGTACGTTGGAGTTACATCCGGGAGAGGGGGGGGGGGCTTTGCAGCAGCCTTTCATTCCCCCCTTTTCTTTTTGCACTGATTTTAATCTTAAAATCTATGAAGTCTTAGTGGTCCGGAGTGCCTGGTACTGTTGGGTTTCCAGATTTATAACGTCCGGGAGAGTGGGGGCCCTGCCAATGCCAAAAGTAATGTGGTGAGCCAAGGAGATTGGGACCACTGATTTTTAAATCAACTGGCCCCAGCATCCTTTTTTCATTTTTGTTCCTCCAGCTGCTTACGAAGCTTGGCCATGGAGTCACGCACTACCCCGGTATGGTCAGCATAGAAGCAACATTTTTTCTTTAGGGCTGCACATAATCCCCCGTCCCTGATGAAAACCAAGTCAAGGCCTCTCTGATTTTGAAGCACAACCTCTGACAGGGAGGTGAGGGAGGTTTCTAATGCAGAGATAGAAGCCTTTAGTCCCCTTAAGTCCTCTGCTATAGCGACCTTTAGCTGTTTCATGTGTTGATACCCCTGCACATAGACAGCACTCCCTAATCTTGCTCCAGCTATACCTGCTGCTGCTCCCAGTCCCACGAGGGTGGCCAAGGTCAGGGAGACTGGCTTTTTTTTTATACCGGCGGGTTAGGTCCTTTACCTGCTCTTCAAAAGAGGGGGAATCATAGTATATAATTTGGGGATACAGATGTACTAGAACACAGAAGTCAGTTTGGTTAAGCAGTGTTGGTGAGACATAAGGGGTCAGACCGGTGCTGCAAGCCCATCATCCCCCGTCTGCGGGTGCCAAGTACTTGTAAGCCCTTTTTAGTTGTCGGCACCTTTTCTAGATTTATACTCCAAACTTAGTAATAGCCAAAAACCCATTAAAATTTGCCATGACCAATTTCAATTACCCAGGAAAAGGTAGAAGAAAGTTTACAATCAGAACCAATTTTACACAGATGGAGAAATGCTCATAGTCACCTTTAAACATAGAAAGTGACTCAGAAGTTCCCATATTAGGCAACAATAAAAGTGACAACAAAGTTATTGTCTTTTGAGTTTTAGCTTCTGTCCATGGTCGGCAGGGTCCATCAGCAGTGGGATCCATCTCTGGAGGGCGCTTTTATCCTCAGCTTCTTAGTCGTGGCATGTATGAATCCAGGTCCTGATGCCTTTTTTTTTTACTGCCATGGAGGTGGTCAGGAGGACAGTAAATGTCCCCTTTAATGAGGTTCCAAGTTTTCCACCTGGTGGTGATGCACCCAGACTAAATTTACATAGGGTATGTTCCATGCCCCAAGGAGGGTGAAGGGAAGGAGATCCACCCATCCACTGCCAGTCTCAATTAGAATTAACTTTGTCAAGGTCTCTTAGAGTCTGGTTTATTTATTTACTTGTCCAGAACTCTGGAGGAGGTAGGCACAGTGCAACTTTCAATTTGTGCCCATGGCCTTGGCCAACGCTTGTGAGACTGAACTCACAAATGCGGGGCTGTTATCTGACCGATCACCAGAGGCAACCCAAACCTAGGAATTATTTTTTTTAGCAGCTTTTTGGCTATCATCCCTGCCATTTTGTGTTTGGTGGAGAAGGCCTTTTTCCAGCCTGAAAAAGTATCCATAAAAACTAACATGTACTTGTGTCCACATTTTCCTGTTTTAATAAACTCCTGGTTCCCTACCCCTCTTTTTTTTCTTCCCATTTGGTTTTTCCTGCAGTTTTTACCTGACATTGAGCACATTTATTTATCACATCCTGAGCCATATGCCCTAGCTTGGAGAATTGGAACTGTTTACATACAAGTTTTTCAAGCTTGCACGTCCCTAAATGAGTGCTCTGATGGATTTGGCTTACTAGCTTTTTCCCCCAGTCTTTGAGGAAGAACTATTTTTCCTGTCCTGGTTTTAACCTAATCCCTTTTTTTTATAAAGAGTCCCAAGTACATGGAGGGTAGCAAAGACATACCTGCTGTCCGTGTAGATGTTGGCAGCCTTACCCTTGGCCATCTGCAGTGCCCTGGTGAGCACAAGCAATTCCGCCTTTTACACAGATATTCTGGAGGCAGGGCTGTCTTTTAGAGATCCTGCTCAGGAGAGACCATTGCAGTCTCTGCATACCTTTGCCCATCGGCTACTAGCTGCTCCTTTCTGTTGCACCACTGGGGGCCGGAAAGTCACTTTTACGTTCCTTGAAGAGAAAGGCCTGACATCTGGTTACTCGGGCCTTTATCTTTGACCAGGAGGGCTGTAGCAGCAACTGTCCAGATGAGCTGGCCCTGGAATCCTTCCTGTGGGTCAGACCACTCAAAAGTAAAGAGGGGCTGAGACTCTCTTGCCAGAGGTATGCAGAAAACACATCCTGGAGATTTAGGACGGTAGACACAGTTCTCTTGGGGCCCAGGAGGGAGAGAGCAGGGTATAGGGATTAGGCACAGTCAGACGGATATTTTCTGATCCCTTGTTTTGCTTCCCAGGGGAGGGAGTACTGTTGTTTTTTACTGTACCAGTACTGGAGGTCGTCCCTCGGCCAGGCTTGTGACAGCAGGGAATAAACACCTCCTTTAAGATTAAACACCTCCGTGGCCAGAAGGATTTTTTTTTTTTTTTTTGCTCCCCAGATTTCAGGAAATTCGACCTGCAGGGCTTGGAGAAGGCCTTCCTCTCCTCTTCTGGTTTTGAGGCTGAATCTTAAAGGAGGTGTTTATTCCCTGCTGTCACAAGCCTCTGCTCAGCGGGTTGTCTCGAAGTCTTTTTGTTTCATTTGCCCTTTGTACCCAAGATTTTTTCCAGATAATTTTTCCATAGGCCTTAGTAACAATAAAAATTGGGCTCCCGATTACTGCCAAACTTTTAACTATTTTTTTCTGTTGTTGACTACCTTTTCTGCTATGCTTACTAATTTAGTTAAGTTTTCCTTCTGTCTGAGGCTGACTGGCTAGGAAAGAGTAGGTTAATTGCTCTCTGGTTTTTGGGTGCCTCAGGGTTAATCGGGCTGTACATCTTATAGGCTTTAACAAGTTTTTCATAAAAGCCCCTGGGGACTCATCTTTACTTTGAGTCACCATACTAATTTTAGATAAACTTATGGGCCTTCTTAGAGTGGCCCGGAGTCCCCCCCCAACAGAGCGTGGCGGTGGAAATGGAGACTCTCCCTACCTTTACAGAAATCTCCTTGCAGATAAAAATCATTTTGCAAGATAATCACAACTGTAAAAACTTTAGAAACAGACATTGTTAATGATCCAATTTGAGAGTTACCACAACAGGATTGATAAGGAAGCTTAGTTATTCCGACACACAACTTTTCAATAGTCAGAACACTTAATGATGATCTTGTACTGGTACATTAAAACTTTAGGTAGGATACATGACCTCCAGAATAGTTATAGCATTCATTTAAATGTAACCCGAAACTTTTTATTTGTTTAACAGTATTTCCCAAGCAACTTAGTAAACCATATAAAAGGCCTAATAAATTAAGAAGACTTCATTCATGATTTAAATCTCGGGAAGCATGGTAAAACATTACAGTTTTAGAGCACAAGCCTAAATCATAGAAACTGGTTTTTCCTGGTAGGCAAAGAGAAAGTAACTGTTTACCTTTTTTTAACAAGAGCAGACCAACAATGGGAGAAAACCTTGCCCTTTGTACAAAGAGAAGGCAGAGTTTTAATCTTATTTTTTAAAACCCTATTTTACCACATATAGAGTTTTTTTTCCTTATTTCCATTTTTAGTTACAGTTACAGCAGAATTTTTCACCTTTTAGGAGCCTTAATTTTTAGTGAAGACTAAGGAGTAACCAATCGTAAACTGTTACACCAGAATTTAGTTTTCCCCATTGGGCTGTCGGCCAGAGCCTCCTGCTCATGCTGGGCGGAGTTGCTGGGGCCCCAGGAACCTCTGGCACAGGCTCCACAGCCCAGCAGGGCTTTTCGCTCCCGCTGGCCTCCGGGCCCCCAGGCGCAGCTTCCCACCAGTCAGTGGGCCCCTCAGCCACAGTACAGCACCCGACAGCTCAGAGTGCTGTTGCCTCTCCGGCCAGAAGTGCACAATCTGGGACAGTGGGTTCACTGGGCTTCCCTCCCATTGTGAACGGTGTTGCAGACAAAGACAGACAAAGGGTGGGGCACTCTCAGGTGCTGTCCTGCTCACGTCCCTCGCGGGAACTTTGGGGCATCTTAGCTAAGGTCTGTCCATATAAATCCCGGACCAGGTTACCCCCGTGGGGGTAAATGACCGTTATGCCGTATGACGTCCCGCGAGACTCAGGGTGCAGCCCACTCAGACTCCGTAGCCGAAGCGGTGGAGCCGTACAGACACACTCACACACTCAGGCACTCTTCACATTCAGACAGGTTGGACACCCCTCCTGGGTGCCCCAGACTAATGGGAGGTGATCGGCCCCCTTTTAACTGCCTAGGCTGGGGGACTCAAACCCCCACAGGTAGGTACCTCCAGATAGGGACGTTCAGTCCCTCCCGGTGAGAACTTTTAAGATTTTTTTTTTTTTCTTTTCGCTGGCCAGGGTGAATCCAAAAGTGAAACAGGTTAGGAAACACAATTCGCAGGCACAGGGAACATAGAACACAGAAACATAATTTACAGGTGCGCTTCAGGCCCCTCCGTGGCTAATCAGATGGGCTGGGTTTAGCAGCCCCAGGCAGGCGCGCTTCAGGTAGACAAGGGAAACACACAACACATAAGACGAGCCGCGCGGCACCAGATCGGTAGCAAACCGAAAATACAAAGTCAGATGAGAGCGGCCGGATGGCCAGGCTGTCCCTGGGGAGGAGAGAGACTCGTTCTCTCCCCTTGCCCCCAGACGACCCTGAAATTAGATTCCAGGGTGGGACCAGAGGGCACGTTTGCCTCCCCCACTGGTCCAATACAGATTCAGGTCCTGTACAGGCACAATATACAGATTTAAAAACTGGCCAGACAAGAACACAGATAACAGTGAGACAGACACCAGACCGACTTAAGTCTTACCCAGAAGGAGATTTCCAGGCGTCCCTGGAGCTCCACCACCACCGGGGCATCCCCTGGGGCTGTGACCTGTGGTTCAGGAACACGTCTATTCCCCACGGTCGGGAGGGACAGTGGTTCGACTCACGCCTGGGTCACTTCCCCAATCCGACAGTCACACCGAAACCAGATTCCCTAACCTAAAGCCAGCAACAGATTAGCGATCGCACTAAGAAGGCGCCTACTTACCCAGAAAGGTCTTGTCAGCGAGATCCTGATCAGGTAGGCAGGGGTTCTTAGCTCCTGATCTCGGTGGAACCTCCAAATGTAAGGGTTGACTGCCCAAGAGGGCAGTCAGCTGGGAGCCTTGGAATGCCACACCTGTCAAGGAAGACTCTGAGAGACCAGTTCCATGCAAAAGCAAAGGGTTTATTGGAGCATGCTCGGGCTCACAGCCTGACCCCAAACCAGTCAGCGGCTGAGAGCCCCGAGTTCTTTCGGGGGTGGCCTTATATAGAACTACATTGTCGGTTACAGCAAAGCCACAGGTTGCCATGGGTGGCGGTTTCGGTTGGGTCCCTACCTTCAGACAATGGAGTTTGGGTTGCTTTGGACAGGTTGCCAAGGGTGGCAGTTTGTGTTGGGTCCCTACCATTGTACGTTGGAGTTACATTCGGGGGGGGGGGGGCTTTGCAGCAGCCTTTCAGCAGGCTTCCCGCCGAGCAAGGAGCCTGATGTGGGACTCGATCCCGGGTCTCCGGAATTATGCCCTGAGCCGAAGGCAGTCGCTTAACCAACCGAGCAAACCAGGCGCCCCTGGACAGCAGCAAAATTTTTAAACAATAAAGCCCCTTTATCTCTACTTTCAGAAGATCCTACCAAATTTAAAGAGAAATTAGAAATATTATTTAACTATTCATAACCTCCCCTTCACAGAGGAAACAGATGACCAAAATTTCTCTCAGGCCTTCCTACAAATTATCAGTGGAAGGCCAATGTTCAGGGGCTAATAGAAGCCAAGCTTGAATTGTGTAACCTGAAAGAAGGCTTTTGTTAAAATGTTTTATACAGATGAAGGGGTTCAGGACAGGACTCCTCAGAATGTGCCATTTTCCCAGGTGGATTATTTTGAGCTAAAGGCACTTGAGACCCTGTGGGATCATATATCCCTCTTTTAACCACACAGAAAAATTTGGGCATCTAGGTGGCTCAGTCAGTTAAGCGTCTGCCTTCAGCTTAGGGTCCTGGGATCAAGTCCTGCGTTGGGCTCTCTGCTCGGTGGCGAGTCTGCTTTTCCCTTCCCCTCTGCCCCTCCTCCTACTCATGCTCTCTGTTTCTGTCTCTCTCTCACAAATAAATAAAATCTTTTTAAAAAACCACACTCACACAGAAAAATCTAAATTGGGGAGTCTTTCCCAGAGTTAAGATTATTAATAGAGATAAATTTTATCAAAGTGACCATCTGTATAGCGGGGCAAACTTCTAATTACCAAACATAAGTTCTTCTATAACTCTGTGAAGTGCATTCCTTTCCTCTGAAATCCCAAACCCTTACTCCTTTTCTCCTTACTTCAGAATGACATATATACCTCATTTTGCCTGTCTTTGGAATTTGCATGTCTATGTGGATTCCCATACCTATGCCTATTAAATTTTATTTTCTACTGAAATCTGATTCTTAGTCCAGCTAGAATAACTTCTGAGGCAACAGGAACTCTTGTTCCCCAACACAGATTTTACATAGGTATAAATCTTTTGATTCCCATCTTAGTTAAAAATCTCCCTGATCTAGGGGCACCTGGGTGGCTCAGTTGGTTGAGCAACTGCCTTTGGCTCAGGTCATGATCCCGGAGACCTCGGATCGAGTCCCACATCGGGCTCCCTGCTCAGCGGGAAACTTGCTTCTCCCTCTCTCACTCCCTCTGCTTGTGTTCCCTCTCTCTGGCTATGTTTCTCTCTGTTAAATAAATAAAATCTTAAAAAAAAAAAAAAATCTCCCTGATCGCGGTGCCTGGGTGGTGCAGTTGGTTAAGCCCCTGACTCTTGGTGTCAGGTTGTGATCTCAGGGTCTTGAGGTGAGCCTAGTATCAGGCTCCACGGTCAGGGTCAGCAGGTCAGGGTCAGCAGGGAGTCTGCTTGGGATTCTTGCTCATTCTTCTGAGATCCCCCTCAGATGCGCACTCTCTCTCTCTCTCCCTCAAAATAATAAATTTAAAAAACAAATCTCCCTCATGTAAAGAAACAAACTTAGTTTAAAAGGCAGGCCAGTCCCCTGATATTCAGGCTATCATCCAGTTCTTTGGAGAATTAGGAACATCTGTCTTGTCTTACAAGTCTCTACAAAACCAGAAATACAACTCTAGAAACAAGTTAAAGCCTATCTATGTTTACCAATCTCCAAACCTTACCTATTTGTGGATATTATAAAAGACCAGGATACTGGAACAAAATTCTCCTGTACCTAAGAAAAAGAAGGTAAATTTTAAATAGCAATTACCCGGAAACTCTAGGAAAGAAAAACATTTTTGCATTCCTTCTCTGTCCCTTGAAATTACAGACCTTATCGTGTCTTTGAAATATAAATAAAGCCCTCAACCACCTGAGCCTGAAGGAAAAAAAATAGGAGACTAGAAACATCTTTAAATCTTTTTTTTTTTTTTAATTTTACTTATTTGATAGAGAGAAACATAGCCAGAGAGGGAACACAAGCAGGGGGAGTGAGAGAGGGAGAAGCAGGCTTCCCGCCGAGCAGGGAGCCCGACCTGGGACTCTATCCCAGATCTCCAGGATCATGACCTGAGCTGAAGGCAGTCGCTCAACCAACTGAGCCACCCAGGCACCCGAAACACCTTTATAAAATACAAACTGCTAAAAGGGCTTTTTCTGCCCAACCTCTAGTGCCTCTGATAAGAGGTCAATATGTCCTAAAAAGTCCACCTTGGAGAAAACTTGTATACATTCTCTATGCATTTATAACATATATATATATATATATATATATATATATATATGGAATGCACAAAGTATATATATATAATATACTTTTTTTTTAAGGATTTTATTTATTTGACAGAGAGAAACACAGCCAGAGAGGGAACACAAGCAGGGGGAATGAGAGAGGGAGAGCAGGCTTCCCGCCGAGCAGGGAGCCCGATGTGGGGCTCAATCCTGGGTCTCCGGGATCATGACCTGAGCTGAAGGCAGAGGCTTAACCAACTGAACCACCCAGGAGCCCCATAATATATATTTTCTACCCTCATCATCTCTAGGACCTAAGAGCCACTATTTGAAATACAAACTTTAGGGAAAGTTTTTCATTGGGGGTGGGGGGAAGGAGGGAGATATTTGGAAATTGGGCCTATAATGTCCTCTCTACAAATATTAGTAAAAAACAAAAGCTATAAGACTTTTGATTGCATGTGTCTATTTGTGTGTCCATATATATTGTAAATGTGAGATATTTTCTCTACCTCCAGTATTGCTAAAATTAATTTGTAAAAGAGCTCTATTTAGTCATTTTGAAGGTAAGCACTTATAAGAATTGGGCATTCTAAAACTCAAAAAGATAGAAACTAACCCAAATGTTTATCAAGTTCATGTGATCTGGGAAAATATTTGATATTAAAACTATTTAAGGTTGGCTTAATTAAAATAGATGTGTTTTTAGAGTAATCAGTATTAAATATAAAACTTTTATTCTGCTTGTTTATTGAAAGTCAAATAAGTTCTTTTTTTAAAAAAATATTTTATTTATTTGACAGAAAGAAACACAGCCAGAGAGGGAACATAAGCAGGGGGAATGAGAGAGGGAGAAGCAGGCTTCCTGCGGAGCAGGGAGCCTGATGTGGGACTCAATCCCGGGTCTCCGGGATCATGACCTGAGCCGAAGGCAGTCGCTTAACCAACTGAGCCACCCACGTGCCCCAAATAAGTTCATTTTTAATAACTGAACTAACATGAGTTTGCTCCTTGGTGAATCACAGATGAAAATTATATCAGATACAGTTGTCCCACAAAAGAAACTTTATTTGCAGCCAATAAGATGATGGGGAATAACTGACAAAGCTGTGACTCCCTAAGCAAGGGTAGATAAATTCCTTTTTCTTGGGGTTAGGATGAATACTTAGATAAGGGAGACTTGTTATCATCTGTAGAGGGGGGCATAATGTCACACATGTGCCTTAAGAAAACATGCCTCTACACATAATGTTTATTATGTAAATGAGGCTTGTGCTCCTCCTTGAGTGAAGATAATAGTACTATAGTGAGGTAAAAGCAGTTGTTGGTCATTCTAGAGGACACTCCATGGTCCATCTGCATAGGGGCAAGTTAGGGACTAAGTTCAAACAGTTCTGGGTAGTCCGGGCCAGCTGGGGAATCTTTGTCTAGGCAGGTTTTTTTGTTTGTTTGAAGGGAAGTTCTGGTTTCCATCATGGGATGCTATGCCTCCTTAAATCTTTTGCCTTAGTTAAGAGACACATTGGAAAGGAGATCTTAAGAAAATATGCAGAACAGAGATTGCTGAGTACAAGCAAGTGGGCAGTAAAGGTCAGGTCTTGGGGTCCAGCTGGTAACATTTCTGACGCAAAGCTTGTCTAAACAAAGAAACTCCTAAGGATTATGGTTGAATCTGTCTAATGCCTCATGATGTGGGTGGACTAACCATAATTGTTAAGAACAAGTAAATTAAATAAACGAAAATAAGATAAAAAGATTTCTAGGCAATATTTTAGATAGTTTCTAAAATTTTTGGTAACTTGAAACTTTTTTTAAAGTTTTTTTTTTAAGTTTTCTTTAAAGTTTAAAGAGAGAGAAAACATGACTAGGAGGGGCAGAGGGAGAAGAGACTCTGCACTGAGCTTAGAGCCCGATGTTAGGCTCCATCCCATGACCCAGGGATCATGACCCAAGCCAAAATCAAGTGTGGGACGCTTAATTGGCTAGACCACCCAGATGCCCCTGATAACTTGAAACTTTAACATCTTGCTAAGTTAAGTAATAAGTTAAGTTAAATTCATTGAATATCTAGACCATTTCCAAATAAGATATGCCTATGTATAGTACTTAATGTTTTGTTATTTTATCTACTTTTGTCTTACTACTGAGAAATTTGAGTGTGTTATTAAACATGTCTTGCGCTTTATTGAAAGATGGTACTATGAAAAGTGCATTTCTAGAAATTATAAAATATATTTATAAATTTGTCAATCTAAAGAACTCTGGTTTAAGAGTTCACAATTGCTTACTACTTAGTTTTCACAAGAAATTAAGATTTCCAGGAGTTCAGAATTCTAATAAATGTGATTAAGACTACTGGAAATAATAAGGGAAACAACTCTGCATGCAAGGAATGTAAGATATGTGTGTTTGGTAAGAAAAAGTTTAAGAAATAGAAATACATTTTTGTTGAGAAAATTCAACCTAACGTGAGGCTGGTTATTCAACGAGGGAAAACTTAAGACAAAATCTGAATGTAAAAAAGGGACGTGTAGGTTATGGAAAAGAAATCGGAAAGAATGTGTGGTCACTACTGGCTAGGATTAGGATACATTTACGTAAATGAATTGGTTGTTTTTTTTGTTTTGTTTTGTTTTTAAGATTTTATTTATTTAGTTGACAGAGAGAGAGAGATCACAAGTAGGCAGAGAGGCAGGCAGAGAGAGAGAGGAGGAAACAGGCTCCCTGCTGGGCAGACAGCCCCACGTGGGCCTGGATCCCAGGACCCTGAGACCACGACCTGAGCTGAAGGCAGAGGCCTTAACCCACTGAGCCACCCAGGTGCCCGTTTTTTTTTTTTTTTTTTTTAAGATTTTTATTTAATTGTCAGAGAGAGAGAACAAGCAAGGGGAGCAGCAGGCTAAGGCGAGGGAGAAGCAGGCTCCCCACTGAGCAAGGAGCCTGATGTGGGACTCACCCCAGGACCCTGGCATCATGACCTGAGTGCAAGGCAGATGCTTAATCGACTGAGCCACCGAGGCATCCCAGTAAATGTGTTTTAATATCAAAAGTATACTGGTGAAAAATTAAAATTTTGTTTTCTCTTTGCTAAAAGAACCAAGTTTTCGTTAACTACTGATTTGCTCTTAATAAGGAATTATAAACAAAGTTTTTCTTTACCTTTGAATTTATCTGCCTAGAAAACAAGGACTCTGTTTTGCTAGAATAATTTCCTATGTTTATCAGGTCTTTGATTACTCAAGAAAACTGAGTCTTACTATTGAGAGACTTAAATTTTGCTCACAGCTATCTGTATTTGCCTTTGAAATCTTTTATTGCAAAAAAAAAAAGAGAAAGAAATCTTTTTTAAAAAAATATTTTATTTATTTATTTGACAGAGAGAAACAAAGCTAGAGAGGGAACACAAGCAGGGGGAGTGAGAGAGGGAGAAGCAGGCCTCCTGCGGAGCAGGCAGCCTGATGCAGGGCTCCATTCTGGGTCTCCAGGATCATAACCTGAGCTGAAGGCAGTCAGTCGCTCAACCAACTGAGGCACCCAGGTGCCCCAAGAAAGAAATTTTTTATTGCCATTTTGGTTAAATGGATAATTAACTACTGTTTCATAATGATTTGTGATTCTATTTAATCAAACGTTCAAATCTTTTCATATTTTTTTAGATACTTCCCAAAACCAAATTCTAAAATGAAGTCTTTTGACTATAATTCTAATTTCTATTTGAAATTTTCTAGACAGCCCCTTGAACATTTCAAAGATTTGGTGAGAAATTAAATTAATTATACTTATTTGGTGCATTAAATTACATAGGAAGCATGGCCAAATAAGTGATACTAAACCCTCTTAAATTATATTTGTGTAGATATGTTACTAAAATAAGTGTTCTACAGACTATATGAAAAGTCCTAGAAATCTGATGTCCTGGCATGTTATTATGTTGATGTGTTGTGTGTCACAGAAATAACCAAATTTCCTTATTAATTGCATTATAATGAACTCTAATAAGATCTTTACTCATGGCCACTTTTAAGTTTTTTATCATTTACAGACAGTTATAATGAAAAATAGTTGAAAGAAAAGCAGACAGGGACAAGGGGTGCCCACCCTAAAAGGAAACTACCCTTAAAAGGATTTTCTGTCACCGTGGAAGGAGTCCTCCACCCTTTCCCATGTGATAGGTAGATGGCAAAAACCTGATTGGGTGACTGACATGGGGGGTTAATCAGATTTAAACAGCCTGCCAACAAGCCCATAAAAATCCTCAGACTTATAAACTCCAGAGGCAACCCTCTCAGATTGTCGTGGCCGACGCGGCAATAGATGAAACCTGAGAGTAAGGAGAGGTAGAAAAGACAGAGATAGAGAAAAGTATGGGAACAGGAGGGACAAGTGAACAATATTCAACAAGCCAACTTTATTCAGGATTTCACATCTTATATAGGAAACATTTACATAAGCATAGAATTAATGATTACCTCAGCCCCCTCAACCGTGCTCAAACTCCATAGTGATCAAAGGAAAAACTGCAGTTACATCTCTGAGGGGGTAAGGGCTAGCTATGACCCCAAGCACATAAATCACTTATTCCCATACATTATGATCAGATGATTGTTACATGGCCTATGTGTCGTCTTGGAATAACACCATGGACTCAGTTATGCTTCAGTGAGGGCCCGAAAAGGCGGAGTAAGACGTCAGGTGGCCCAGACAGTCAGGTACGGGCAGGTACCAGGAGTTTCACATCTGACTACCGCCCTACGCCTCCCAACGGGCTCAGCGCCGGGCCTTTACCTGGGCCCCCCACAAGGGGCAGGCACAGGGAGCCAGAGGCTACACTGCGACTGTTGATACCAGCGGGTTGCCATGGGTTCCCAACATCAGATCTCCTCCCTCTTCCAGAGCTTTGGACTATTGCTCAATAAAGTTTACTACTGCTCAATAAACTTTGCTTTGTCACCCACCACTCTTCTTTGTCTGGTTTGCCCCTTCATTCCTTGAAGCCATGTGACCAAGAACTGTGGGCACTAAAGGAAAATAAATCCTTTAAAAGTTATGCTTTTACAAAAGCTTCCTGTAACTATGTTTCATTTTTAGTGAGACTCATGGAAAGATAATACTGAACTAGGTAAGTGTTTCTGGAACTAGTGAAAAAAAAAGTGGATTCATGTAGAACAAGAATTAACAACATGGGGGCACCTGGGTGGCTCAGTGGGTTAAGCCTCTGCCTTTGGCTCAGGTCATGATCCCAGGGTCCGCATCCTGCTCTCCGCTCAGCAAGGAGCCTGCTTCCTCCTCTCTCTGCCTGCTTCTCTGCCTACTTGTGACATCTCTCTCTCTGTCAAATAAATAAATGAAATCTTAAAAAAAAAAAAAAGAATTGACAACATCGGACTGAATGGACTGAGGAGGATAATTATAATTTGTATGATTTTCATTTTAAGCTGACTTTTTAAAATGTTTTGTTTTTCTAGAGTTGAGGAAATGTTTTATCCTAAGCTGATTTACAGCATCAGTTTGATAAAATATATCTTTATGATCAAATTGAAACATTCATCTCTTTCTCCCTACCTGATCTCTCCAGAATTCAGAAATTTTCAGGATTCTTAAATTTTCATGGGAATATATTTATTTGCATAATTTCAGTAAGAATCTTTTCTCTTTGTAACATGACACAATTGGAAACATTGTAATAATACCAAGGCCTTGACTGGAATGCCATATTTGAGAGACATGAATAGACTCAGATATGAGCAAAATGTTTTAAGGAACTATGGTTGACTTTTTTTGTTGTTGTTGTTAAAGATTTTATTTATTTGACAGAGCAAAACACAGTGAGAGAGGGAACACAAGCAAGGGGAGTGAGAGAGGGAGAAGCAGGCTTCCTGCCGAGCAGGGAGCCCAATGTGGGACTCGATCCCGGGTCTCCGGGATCACGACCTGAGCCAAAGGCAGTTGCTTAACCAACTGACCCACCCATGGTTGACTTTATAGATCCAATAAAGCCCCTTGGAAATATCAATTTATTACCCTGATTAGAGTTTCCAGCAGCCTTAGCAGGTGAGTAAAGATCACTTCCTGGCAAGTGCAGAAATTTCAGGATAACTTTGGAGAACTCAAGAGGAGAGAAATTAATCCAGATCTACAGGTATTGCAGATGAAGTCTGATGGCAAGTATTTGTCTTGGCTTTTGGACTTGGGAGGCTGTTAAAAGTTCAGTCTGGAGATTTCTTATGAGAAGTTCCAAAGCAGGTTTTATTTATTTATTTATTTTTTTTTTAAAAAAGATTTTATTTGACAGAGAGAAACACAGCCAGAGAGGGAACACAAGCAGGGGGAGTGAGAGAGGGAGAAGCAGGTCTCCCGCCGAGCAGGGAGCCCGATGTGGGACTCTCATTACCTGAGCCGAAGGCAGTCGCTTAATCAACTGAGCCACCCAGGCGCCCCCAAAGCAGGTTTTAAAGAGCCCATTTGGTCAACTGCTATTCTTGGTGCATTCATGTAAATAATCATGCCCAATTTTTTTGAACCTAGACTTATTTTGCAAACATATTAGTGATAAATAATATGGCTATGTTTGGTTGAATGAGGGTGATTATTTAGAGAAAAAAATATACTTCAATAATACCTGTGTAGATTATTGGATTCTAATATTGTCATTATAAACAGTACTAGAACATGATTTCTTGTAGTTTCCTCCAGGCCTGGCCACAACTCTCCAAACTAACATTTTCAGTTTTTCTCCCACCTTTCTGACTTGGAATCATTTGAGAACTAACATTGCCCTAAAGCCTTGCAAACTAAATATGAGTGACTTGACATAAATGCAGAGAAACCACAATATTAAAGCTAATATTTAAAGGCAATCTTTTTGCCTGTTACTCTGTGGGTCACTCAGAAAGATCACCAGTCACCTGAACTGCAAATCAGGGAAATCTGTCAGATTACCAGTGACTGCTCTCACTCCATCTGAAGATGCTTTTAGCCTGACACCTATAAATCTTATGTGTGGCCTAAGAATTCAGAAACTGGTTTGTAATTTGATCCAATCATTAACCACTATTTTTGTTTCCATAGAAATACCTCTTATTTAATACTTGAACCATTGGCCTAACTTTGAGAACACACAACTTTGAGAACACACTTAAAGCTCATTTAAGTGCCTCCTAAAATGAGCTTAACTGAACTGACCCACTGTCAGGAGTAGGAGACTGGTTCAACTAGAGGGAACAACCTATCCACTAAACTTTTCATGTATGAAGTTCCAAAGGAGGAAACTGAAGGGAAGAAGGGCAGGTAGCTCCAAGGTGGGCCACTTTGCCTTGAGGATTAGCTTGAGTTAAAAGCAATCAAAACCAAGCAGATTCAGAAATAGCTCTTTACCTCCCCCTGAACTGCCTAAATTTACATTGGAAAGGAGAGCCTGTATTAGTAAGAGAGTTATTAACAGAGATTCCTCTTTACCTAACAAACTTATTTGCATAACAGAGCAACCTTTGTTTACTAAACATCTCCCTCACCTTTCTGCTAATGTTTTTCCTCCCCTTTGTATCCCTATACCCCTACCCATCTCCTTAGCTCAGGATGTCACACACATCTGTTGCTTGTCTTTGAAATTTCGTGTCCCTGTGGATGAATTGCAGGTAGGACACTAAATTTAATTTTCTCCTGTTAATTGATCTGATGTAAATTTATCCTTAGTTCAGCTAGAAGAATCTTGAATAAAGGAAAATTTCTTCCTCCCCAACCACTCTATGAAACATAATTTTAAGCAGCAAAGACCAAATTTCGAACCTGAAGAGTAAACATAATCCTCAAAAAATGAATGTAAGGGGTGCCTGGGAGGCTCAGTCATTAAGCGTCTGCCTTCAGTTCGGGTCATGAGTCCTGGGACTGAGTCTCATATTGAGCCCCATATCGGGCTCCCTGCTTGGCAGGAAGCCTGCTTGTCCCTCTCTAGCACTGTGCTTGTGTTCCCTCTCTTGCTATCTCTCTCTGTCATAAATAAAATCTTTAAAAAAAAAAAAAAAAGAATGTAAAATCTACCACCAAAGGCATGCAACAAGTTAGTTCTCCTTTTCTTTCTACTATTTACTTTCAAATCTATTTTTTTTTAATAATGGAAAGGAATACAGAATGTAAATAAATGTAAAATCCTAAATTATGTGACTTTTCAGTTGTCTAATGTAGTAGTCTCTATGAGGCACCTGGGTGGCTCAGTTGGTTAAGCGACTGCCTTCGGCTCAGGTCATGATCCCGGAGACCCAGGATGGAGTCCCACATCAGGCTCCCTGCTCGGCAGGAGGCCTGCTTCTCCCTCTCTCACTCCCCCTGCTTGTGTTCCGTCTTTGGCTGTGTTTCTCTCTGTCAAATAAATAAAATCTTTAAAAAAAAAAAATGTAGTGGTCTCTGAAGTCTGTTGTGTGTCCTTCAGGACTACACACAAGATAGCCCACAGGGATATCAGGAGAAACTATCATATGTCTATTTCTATTTTTACTTCATGCTTAAAAATGTCTGTGTACTACATAATATATATTATGTTACTATGGCAATACACTTATATAATGTAGAAATAAATATTATGGAAAATGGAGAGTATTTTAAAGTTGGTTCACTCTGATTCAGTACATTTTGATCATATTTTGAGAATGCTGTGTGGCACTCTTTTTAAAAGGAATAAACTGAAATGCACAGCTAGATATAAAATGTCAAATTACTGCATTTGGTCTAGAAATCTTTACCATTGGGGCGCCTGGGTGGCTCAGTGGGTTAAGCCTCTGCCTTCGGCTCAGGTCATGATCTTAGAGTCCTGGGACTGAGGCTCACGTTGGGCTCTCTGCTCAGCGGGGAACCTGCTTCCTCCTCTCTCTCTGCCTATTTGTGATCTCTCTCTCTGTCAAATTTTAAAAAATTTAAAAAAAAAAAGAAATCTTTACCATCATCATCATATACACTAAAAGTCACCAGTGGTACCTGGCTGGCTCAGTCGGTGGAGCATGGGACTCTTGATCTCAGGGTCATGAGTTCAAGCCCCACATTGGGTGCAGAGCCTACTTAAAAAAATTTACCATAGAGTTCTATAAAAATTTTAAATTAATGTATTATTTATTTTTTGCAAATTGTGAAGATAATTACAGAATATTTTTAAATGACACGAAAACAAAATGAAGGAAAAATTCCCCAAGACATCCAATGTTATTTTATGTATTTTTCTTTTAATTTTTAAAAAAGATTTTATTTACTTATTTATTTGTTTGTTTGTTTGTTTGTTTATTTGAGAATGAGAGCATGAGAGAGGGAAGGTCAGAGGGAGAAGCAGATTCCCTGCTGAGCAGGGAGCTTGATGTGGGGCTCAATCCAGGGACTCCAAGGTCATGACCTGAGTTAAGGCAGTTTCTTAACCAACTGAGCCACCAAGGCACCCTACTTTTTTTTTTTTAAGAGAGAGAGAAAAAGAGTGAGTGGCAGGGGAGGGGTGGGGAGAACAAGAGAAAGAGAATCTTTTTTTTTTTTTTTAATTTTATTTATTTGACAGAGAGAAACACAGCGAGAGAGGGACAAGCAGGGGGAGTGAGAGAGGGAGAAGAAGGCCTCCCGCTGAGCAGGGAGCCCGACGCGGGGCTCGATCCCAGGTCTCCGGCATCATGACCTGAGCCGAAGGTAGTCGCTCAACAGAGCCACCCAGGCGCCCTGAGAAAGAGAATCTTAAGCTGGCTCCAGGCTGTGCATGAAGCCTCACTCAGGGCTTGATTCAGGACTCTCAACCCTGAGATCATGACCTCGGCTGAAATCAAGAGTGGGATGCTTAACTACTGAGTCACCTAGACACCCCTCATTTAATCTTTTTTTTTTTTTTTTAAGATTTTTTATTTATTTGACAGAGAGAAACACAGCGAGAGAGGGAACACAAGCAGGGGGAGTGAGAGAGGGAGAAGCAGGCCTCCCGCCGAGCAGGGAGCCCGATGTGGGACTCGATCCCGGGTCTCCAGGATCATGACCCGAGCTGAAGGCAGTCGCTCAACCAACTGAGCCACCCAGGCGCCCCATTTAATCTTTTTTAATCCACTTTTTTACTTAGATCAAATCATGAAAAATGCAGGGGATTTGTCTATTCCTATGCTTAAGTTCATAAAGTATAAAATATATGATTCATAAATATAAAGCAAAGCAACTGATGTACAGGAAGAATTGTGCTGATGACATTTCTAGTAAATCCATCCTGGTTTTATGAGAAAAGCCTTTAACGCGCTAGTCAGTTAGACATGGTATTCTATACTAGGAAGGCATTAATTAGATGTGTGTGCTTTTGTTGTGTGAAGATCTTACTTGACATCTATATGTCTGTTTCTATGATATATATAATTTGTAAAAGGTATATATACAGACATGGACACACACACACACACACACAAGCAAAGGAGACTCTTTAAGATCTATTACTCAGAGACATCTACCAAAGGAACCTCTTTCCAGGAGGTATGAGTACACAATAAATGTAACCATTGATTGAGTCATTGCAACTATAGTTCTTCTACCAGTATCCTCAAGCTGTTGGCTAGAATTTCTATTTAAAACCAAACAAAAAAACCACACCACATTAGGCTTTGTGAAAAGAATACATCAAAAGCCAGGTTTGGTTGCAGGATGAGGAAAGGCTGGAGTTACAAATGAAGTAAAGCCAGAGAAAGTCAGTAAAAGAAAATAAAAGCAGATATCCCAAAGAGGTGCTACCAACAACAGTCACTGAAAAAACATGTCAAACAAAATAAGCAGCTTAAGCTGTAAAAAATAAAAGAGATTAAAGGCACTCTTTGAAACATGAAACAACTATTTCCACCACTCTAATCCTTCTTAAAGCCAAGTATTCCTTTCTTTGGTCATCTGCCTTAAATTACTGAAAAGAAATACTTGACAAGAGACAGCTGAAGTGAATTAATCTTTTAGCTTTCAGCTAAAGAAGATGAGGATAACAATGAATTTTTGAATAGGTATGAGATTCAGTTGACATCTCAGTCCACTGATTTTTAATATGCATCATGATAGAGTCCTACATCTAAATATTAGGTTCTTTGATGAAGCATTAACTTTTTGTTTTTTAAAGATTTTATTTATTTATTTGACACAAATAGGCAGAGAGGCAGGCAGAGAAAAAGGCTGGAAGCAGGCTCTCTGCTGCGCAGAGAACCTGATGTGGGGCTCGATCCCAGGATCCTGGGATCATGACCTGAGCCAAAGGCAGATACTTAACTCTCTGAGCCACCCAGGCACCCCTGATGAAGCATAACTTTAAAAAAAGTGTTTGTTTTTAATCCACTAGGACCAAATTTCACTGATGAGAGACAGGACTAAAATTTTTATCCTTTACAGTTTCCAACATTTGCAATGTTTAGATATTCTAGTAATATCCAAAAGCAAACCATAAGAGACTCTTAACAATAGGGAACAAACAGGGTTTCTGGAGGGTTTCTGGAGGGGAGGTAGGTAAGGGATTGGGATAAATGAGTGATGGGCATTAAAGGGAGCACTTATTGTGATGAACACTGGGTGTTCTATGCAAGTGATGAATCACTAAATTCTACCCACAAAGCCAATACTACACTATATGTTAACTAACTAGAATTTAAGTAAAAATTTGAAAGAAAAAAACCCCCAAATTTTCAATTTCTAATATTCAATGAATGTGAAATACTAACGGAAAATCTTTAAAGTTATGATTATCAGTAGATTGCAGATGTATATAACAAAAAGGGTAGAAATAAAGGAAGTCTTCACTTGCCAAGGTTCTTTTGTTAATGGCAACAGGAATGCCTTCTAAAACCATTTTATTTTATTAATTTATTTACTGTTTATTTATTTTTTAAAAAACTTTTAATAATAGCCTTAGGATGGTAAGACTATCCTGGCAGTAATACCCGGCACCTTTAGCTATTTATCTGTTTAAAATTGCTGGCAAAAAATGTATTAGCATGATATAATACAGACTTGGAGTGGTATTTCTCAAATTTAAAGTACTTATCTAATCACTTCAATACACAAAGTTTATTACACAGCTCCCACTAAAGACATTGTTCATTCTTTAATGTGGCAATAAAATATTTATAATTTTTATGTTCCCTTTATTTTCATAATATGCCTTTCTTCACCTTTTTTCTTTTTTTCATAAAAATGCCATGAGACACAGTGCAACAATAATACGGGAATCCAACCTAGGGTTCCTCGGGCTGTAAGTTTCTAGAATTTCAGTTACAGTCACCTATATGTTTTATACACAAGCTGTCTTGATAGATCATGTATTTCATAACTGTCAATTTTAAATGCCAGCTCTAAAAGAAACATATCATGAATTCATTTTACTCTCTAAACCAGTTTTTCTTCAAGTGAGCTATTGAGTTATCTTAGAATCTTTCATTATTCAAATAAATTTTCTTTCAGTGACCAAAAGACAGGACTCTTTTTTTTTTTTTTTAAAGACAGGAATCTATCTAGAATAAGGGATGTGAGGAAATAGAAAAGTTAACTACAATGAGGAGCAGACTGGATTATCTGTCATTAAACAAAAATTACAAAAAATTACTAGACAGGGCAATTAATGCTTTGCATGTTTAAAAAATTTTCATTTCAGGGTGCCTGGGTGGCTCAGTCAGTTAAGCGTCTACCTTTAGCTTGGGTCATGATCCCAGAGTCCCGGGACTGAGTCCCACATTGGGTTCCCTGTACAGCAGCGAGTCTGCTTCTCCCTCTGCCCTTCACCCTGCTGGTGTTCTCTTTTGCTTTCTCTCTCAAATTAAAAAAAAAAAAAGTGAAAAAATCCTCTTTTAAAAATAGTAAAAATAATAAAAATTTCATTTTAGGGGCACCTGGGTGGCTCAGTCAGTTAAACATCTGCCTTCAGCTCAGGTCATGATTCTAGATTCCTGTGTTTGAGCCCTGCTTGCATTGGGCTCCCGGATCAGTGCGGAGTCTGCTTCTCCCTCACCCACTGCCTGCCGCTTCCTCTGCTTGTACGCTCTCTCTCTGTGTCATATGAATAAATAAAATCTTTTAAAAGAGAGCAAAAGCCACAGGGGTGCCCTGGTGGCTCAGTCGTTAAGCATCTGCCTTCAGCTCAGGTTGTGAACCCAGAGTCCCGGGATCAAGCTCCTCATCAGGCTCCCTGCTCAGCGGGAAGCCTGCTTCTCCCTCTCTCACTCCTCCTGCTTGTGTTCCCTTTCTAGCTGTGTTTCTCTCTGCCAAATAAATAAAGAACATCTTTTTAAAAAGGAAAGAAAAAAAAAGGAAAGGAAAGAAAAGAAAAGAAAAGAAAAAAGAAAAAAGCTACAATGAAAGCTCTGAAAGAGAAACATCAATGTGAGCATGTTGTAAAGGGAAGAGGATCAATCATAATAACTTTTTTAAAAGACTTATTTATTTGAGAGAGAGAGAGAGAGAGAGAGAGAGAGAGAACACAAGCAGAGGGTAGGGGCAGAAGGACAGAAAAACTTAAGCCAACTCCATACTCAGCACTGAGCCAGATGTGGGGCTCCATCTCATGACCCTGAGATCACTGTTTCCTATCTGCCAAGCACTGTGTTAAGCTTTTTACATAAATAAGCTCTTTATCCTCCATAAAATCCCTATGAGGTAATAAGCATTATTACCTGTTCCAAGATCACACCTCTAGCAAATAACAGAGCAAGGAATTGAACCCACTTCTACTTGTCTCTAAAGTTAATTTCCTAACCATCTTCAACACAAAATGTATTGGAAATCAAATTCTGTAAGCATGACCTGTCTCATAGGAGTCAGAGATTAAGAACTGAAGAGTTTACAACTCAAAGTGGAAGCCAGGAAGAAAACTGAGGAGTTAATAGATGAAACTGTCTCTAAATGATCTTTAAAATCTAGTCAGAAATACTTAGCTCCTATTTAGTATCTTGGGCAACAGTACCCTTAAACAAATCAAAATTTGTCTTAAGCCATCAATAAAACCAAGAAAGCCAATAAAAAAGCTTGAGTATTGAAATTGCAGAGACACTGACCAGAAAAATTTGTGAGGGGTGCCTGGGTGGCTCAGTTGGTTAATCATCTGAGTCCAGCTCAGGTCATGACCTCAGGGTCTTGGGATTGAGCCCTGAGTTGGGTTCCGTGGTCAGCAGGGAGTCTGCTGAGTCTGCTGAGTCTGCTTCTCCTTCTGTCCCTCCCCACTGCTCATGCTCTGTCTCTCAAATAAATTTTTTTAAAAAGAAAAAAATGTGAAACATGTTACATAAATCATAACACTTCAGTAGATCCATGCACCAGAATGTTTTATATGTCATAAGGACAATAATTTCTTGGAAAGATAATTCCAAAGTTTAAGAATTTGAAATAGCCATGCATATTGAGGATTTGAAATTATTTTTGTGAGTAACAAATACAAGATAGGGGGCACCTGACTGGCTCAGTTGTAGAGTGTGTGACTCTTGATCTTGGGGTTTTAAGTTCAGTCCCCATGTAAGGTGTAGAGATTGTTATTTTATTTGTTTGTTTATTTGACAGAGACGCTGCTAGAGAGGGAACACAAGCAGGGGGAGTGGGAGAGGAAGAAGCAGGCTTCCCACGGAGCAGGGAGCCCGATGTGGGTCTTGATCCCAAGACCCTGGGATCATGACCTGAGCCGAAAGCAGATACTTAACTGTTATTTACTGAGCTTAACTGATACTAACTGATACTTACTGAGCCACACAGGCACCCGAGGTGTAGAGATTCTTTAAAAAGAAAATCTTTAGGGGCGCCTGGGTGGCTCAGTTGGTTAAGCTACTGCCTTCGGCTCAGGTCATGATCCCCGAGACCCGGGATCGAGTCCCACATCGGGCTCCCTGCTCGGCGGGAAGCCTGCTTCTCTGGTTCTCACTCCCCCTGTTTGTGTCCTCCCCTCTCTGGCTGTGTTTCTGTCAAGTAAATAAAAAAATTAAAAAATAAATTTTTAAAAACAAACAAACAAACGAAACACAAGATGCTGGACATGAAAGGCCACTGTAGTACTGGTAGTGAATTTTGATAGCTAGAGTCCTGTCCAGTATGTATTCCCCCCTGTTTTCTTGTGGAGAATCCATATCCTACAGATAGGGCTAACTACATACACCCTTTCCACCAAGCATGCATTTCGCATATACTCCCCCTACTGTCACATTAGCAGTAAACAGATGGCGCAGACCTGGTTGGATCCCGCACACCAAGGGCAACAGGGATTGGCCACGTGGAGGGACCCAGCAGGGGCCATCACAATCCTCTGGAACATTTGCCAATACTGTTGAAGGGATCTCCAGCTTTGAGTGAAATAGAAGCCTAAAGCTGCAGAACGCAAACTCTGCCACCTGCCTATCTGAGTGTGTAGAGAAAGCCTGTGAGAATAAAGGCAAAAACAGCAAGAAGGCAAGGCTGACAGTGGGTGTATGACAGCATTCCAATGACATCATTTGAGACTCTGAATCTAGCAGCAGTTGACCTTTTATGTTTGCTTAAATTAGGTTTCTGCCACTTGCAAATAAAAGAGAACCTCGATCATAGGTACATTTAAATATATACTATAAATAGAGCACTGTCCAGATATAACTATAATCCTAGGTACCTGCATTATCAACAGTCCATAAACTCTGACAAACTTCATGCCAACTTACCCCTGTTATCCTTGAACTATCAAAACTGCAAGAATCAAAACTGCAATGTTCAAACTAAAAGTTCAAAGCCTAAGATCTTTCATTTGCAGTTTACCTATCAGCAATAATTTTAGTAGCTGGCAACCGTTTGTTTTTTTCTGACTAGCCTAAGGCATTAAACTTTGAAAACAATGAAATGACCATGCTCCAATACATTTTAAAATTTAGTATCTTGGAGACCCTGGGTGGCTCTGTTGGTTAACTGTCCAACTCCTGGTTTCGGCTTAGGTCATGATCTCCAGTGTAGGGCCTGCTTAATTATCTCCCTGGGCTCTGACTCTTCCCCCCTCTGCCCCACCAAATAAAAATAAACAAACAAACAAACAAACAAACAAACAAATAAATAAATTCTTTTTTTTTTTTTTTTTTAAGATTTTATTTATTTGACAGAGAGAAACACAGCCAGAGAGGGAACACAAGCAGGGGGAGCGAGAGAGGGAGAAGCAGGCTTCCCGCCGAGCAGGGAGCCCGATGTGGGACTTGATCCCGGGTCTCTGGGATCATGACCTGAGCCGAAGGCAGTCGCTCAACCAAGTAAGCCACCCAGGCGCCCCATAAATAAATTCTTAAAAAATAGGTATCTCCCACTTTTTGAAATTCTGCATTATATCAAGACCCACAATAGTACCTGTTTTTGTGAACTGAAAGAAACTGTAACATGATTTTCATTTGATGCCATTCTGGATTGTGAAAGGTTTCATAAGGAATGCTCTACTTTCAGCTAGCAGGGGAAATCTGCACTGGAGTCTCTCCTATTAGTGGATGTGGATATGTCAGAGTGGATGACCATGCTTAGGTGTTGCAATAAAACACAAGTAGGTTTAGGCCAAAGAATACTAACACTTTCACTCCTCAATAGGAAACTCAGTATAGAGTAATGCCTCCTTATTTTATATGACAATGTTTAACTTTACCTAAAGGTTGAGAAATCCCCTTGACCTTTTTTGAAAAGAGCTTACTGTAAGGAACCACCCTTCCCCGAAAGCTTTAGGTAAGATGCCTGCCTTGTTTACCTCTCACAGTGCCAGACACAAGCCCTTCAAATTCCCATTCTTTTGCCTTGTAACTGACTAGCTGAACTAGCATTGTCTTTACTGATCAACAGGAACAAAATATTAACTAAACCTCGGTTAAGCTTTTTTCCTTCCCCCAGGTCCCTGAACTTTGGCCCACCTGAGCCTGAGTCAGCATACTGCCCTTCTTTATGGGCAGCTCCTTGGAAAGAGACTGGACTGGGCATAAAACATTCTCCCATCTACTGTTCTGTAGATGACACTTTCATCTCCTGTCCCCACACCTGGTTCTTTCTACCTTTGGTCACCTCTCTCTATAAAAGAAAAATGCTTTCTGCCCAATTTGTGACACTGTCTTTGAATATGTCATTTCTTAAACTGATTTCCCATTATTTCATCCTCCACAGATATTTTCTGAGTATCTCACATCTGCCATCTCCTTTCTTCACATTGTCACTGCTCTTGTTCAGGCCTTTATTAACCTCATCCTTGCCCATTATGAACTGGTCTCCTCAGCTTCCAATTTATTTACTTTTTTACATTGCCAGTAAGCTCATCTTCCTAAGATTATTCCTCCAATCTTGGCATTATTTCGTATTCTTTTTGTTGTGTTTTTGTTCTCTATTGCCTAAGAATAAAGTCCAAATTCCTTAGTTTAGCATTTAAGTCTTGGGGCGCCTGGGTGGCTCAGTTGGTTAAGCCACTGCCTTCGGCTCAGGTCATGATCCCAGAGACCGGGGATCGAGCCCCACATCGGGCTTCCTGCTCGGCGGGAGGCCTGCTTCTCCCTCTCTCATTCCCTCTGCTTGTGTTCCCTCTCTAGCTGTGTTTCTCTCTGTCAAATAAATAAAAATCTAAAAAAATAAAAAGCATTTAAGTCTTTCCATAAGGAGGTCTAATCTCACCTATTCCTCTCATAAAGCCTTCTAAACCTAACCCTTTTTAAAAGCTGCCTTCTTTCTCCAGTCTCATTGTGCTTGTCCATTCATTTTTTTCTGTGTTTTCCCTCCCTAATTCCCTCTCCCTCAATTTGCTTTTTTTTAAAAAAAATATTTTGTTTATTTATTTGACACAGAGAAACACAGCTAGAGAGGGAGAAGCAGGCCTCCCGCCAAGCAGGGAGCCCGATGCAGGACTTGATCCCAGGACTCTGGGATCATGACTTGAGTCAAAGGCAGACACTTAAGGACTGAGCCACCCAGGCCCCCCACCCTGCAATTTCTATCCAAAACAAATACTATTCCTTCCCTGTCTTAGAATTAAAATCTCCAATGTTATTCCCCTAACAGTATCTATATCTTCCTTAAAGCATTAAAAATAGTTGGTTTTTTAATTACAACAAGTTGTATACATTTTTAAATCTGTCATTCTAGATTATACATTCTTTGACGTCAAGACAGTGTTTTATTCCTTTGTGTATCTTCTCTGGCCCTTAATCTAATGCCTCACACTTGGAAAGCACTCAATATTCATTCTCTTTCCTTTCCTTTTCTTTTTTAAAAATTTTATTTATTGGGGCGCCTGGGTGGCTCAGTGGTTAGGCCTCTGCCTTCTGCTCAGGTCATGAGCTCAGAGATCCGGGATCGAGCCCCACATTGGGCTGCCTGCTCGGCAGGAAGCTTGCTTCCCCCTCTCTCACTCCCGCTGCTTGTGTTCCCTCTCTAGCTGTGTTTCTCTCTGTCAAATAAATAAAATCTTTGTAAAAAATTATTTATTTATTTGAGAGAGAGAGAAAGAAGTAAGGAGATGGAGCAGATTCTGCACTGAGCACAGAGCCTGATGTGGACTCGATCTTAGGACCATAGGATCATGACCTAAGCTGAAACCAAGAGTCAGATATTTAACTTACTGAGCCACCCAGGCACCCCAATATTTGTCCTTTTAATTAAAATCAATGGAAAATTATTCCATTTCCTTTGTGCTGCATATGACATTTTCTGTAACATATGTTTATTATATCTAATCATCAACTAAATATAATGTGAGAGGTTCAGGATTAGAAGCCAATTGAATGTTGTTTACCATATGGCAGAATACAGAATCTCCTAAATATGATGGTAATAAGAGAATAGCAAAGACTGATCTGACAGTTTTAAGAGTTCTTGGGAAGTAAGAGAGCATAATGCATTCAGGGTGTGGGTTCTGGTTTCTGAGATCTGAAAGTAGGCTCTACTACTTACTAGCTCTGTGACCTTGAGCATATTCCATGTTTCTGTGCCCCAATTTTTCATGTGTAGTATGAAAACAGATATACTTTACAGGGCTGTTGAGAATTATTATCTGTAGTTATTATCTGTAAAACACATTAAAATAGTACATGTTGTATAAAAAGATCCAATTACTGTTACCTTTATTATCAAAATTGGCTATCCATAAAGGAAAAGCTTCATTTTCTTGATGCCTCTCTTGATGCCACTCATTTAAGTCAAGTGATTCCAAAGACTGTATTATCAAGTAGCTAGTGGATACACTTTTTGACCAGAACCTATACCATCTCTAAGGATCATCAGGTCTCAAAGATTTGTATAAGGAATAGACAAGAAAATGACCTCTTATAACCCACAGTTGTGCTGAGAATGAGCCAAAGCCAAGTAATCAAGTTCATAAACATTTTAACAATTTATTTAAGTTTCAATACCTTTCTATGGGAGTTTATGAAGGAATGGATCCCCAAACCCCATTCATTTATGTTGATCACGTGGTTATTCAGTAAACATTTAAGTGCTAGGGGTACAAAAATCAAAGGTATTGTTCCTGTCTGCAACTAAGTCACGGTCTTAAAAGACTCAGTCAGATGAGGAATGGAAGAAAGTGAGTTCAAGACAGAAAGGAATAATATGGAGGGATACACAGAAGTATGTAGGAGCTGGGAATATTCAGGGAGCTTCATCTAAGAATAAGTGACTGCAGAATGAGGGTATCTGGGCAGTGGCCAGAGAGACCAGCAGAGGCAAATGATGAAGACTGTCTATGTGAGCCCTGAATAACACCTGGCTTCCCTCACTCTGCCCAACAAAGTCCCCTAAGCTTGCATACATCACTGGGAGGGAGAAGACAACAAAAAGGCACATAGGATGCGAACCAGGTTCTGTGAAACCAAAGTTGTAAGGAAATTAGATGTCAATCACCTGTTTTCCTCATCTATCCTATACTGGACAAGTTAAATTTAGTTTGTCGTGAATGCGGAAGTAAAATTTGAATTTTATCCTAAAGGCAATGGGGGAAAACTGAAGGACTTTTTAAAAAATATTTTTATTTATTTATTTGATGGAGAGAGATTACAAGAGAGGGAACACAAGCAGGCGGAAGGGGAGAGGGAGAAGCAGGCCTCCCGGCAGGCAGGGACCTTATATGAGGCTCAATCCCTAAACCCTGGAATCATGACGTGAGCCAAAGGCAGATGCCCAATGACTGAGCCATCCAAGCACCCAAAACTGAAGGATTTTAAGCACCGTGGAACTGGGATCAAGTTTGCATTTCAGAAAGAAGTTGTGAAAGTAGTATGGAGAAGAGATTCAGTGGGGTGGCAAATGCTGGGAGAGGTATGAGGAAGACAATGTGTTTTGTCTGAATATACTGAGTTGGAGAACACGACGAATATTTGAATGATGATGTTACAATGATAGTAAGAGATCAGACTTAGTTCTTTAAATAAAAGTTTTAAGGCATATTTTGTCCTCAGCACATCATCAATCCAATTTTCTATAACTACTATAATTATATGTTTGTGCTTATTAATTACCTTTATAGCTTAAAAATTTCTTAACTATAGGGGTGCCTGAGTGGCTGAGTCCTTTAAGCGTCTGCCTTCAGCTCAGGTCCTGATCCTAGGATGATCCCAGGATGATCCCAGAGTCCTGGGATCAAGCCCCATATCAGGTTTTCAACTCATCTGGGAGTCTGCCTCTCCTTCTCCCTCTGTGATATCTCACTTTCACTCACTGTAAAATAAATAAATAAAATCTTAAAAATATATATATATTCTTACCTATATAATGTCATTTCAGCCTTTCCATAATCCTATAAGGTAGATAGGACTGCTGTTCTTCCCATTTTGCAAGAAGGATTTATGCGTCTGAGATTATGAGTGATGTATTTGTCTAAGATCACAGAAGTCAGGCAGATCCAAGCCCTAAACCTAGCTTCGGGTGGTGTGTTCTCTATAGTGAACTGCACATATTCATACTAACCCATCAACCCTTACCTGGTGTCCACTTTGTTCTTCACAGTACATTAGCAGAGATTAAAAACAAAAAAAAGGAATTAGGAGATCAGCATAGGGACAACAGCACTGTTTGTGAGCAAAGTTGTAGATCAGCAACCACATCTGGCTTCTGGTTCTAATTCGGCCTCAACCACCTATGTGATTGTCTTTTATTTGAAAATAATAGAAACCCACCTCAAAAACACTTAAATAGAAAGGGGAGTTTATTGGCTCATTAAATCCATGGAAGGATCCAACAGTCCATGATCACAAAGGTAAGGCCACAAAGGTAGCCCTAAGGAACAACTGGAAAGAGCAAGCTTAACCTTGTTAAGAGTCTTCAAAATCTTTTGTTTTCTGTTGCTATCTGTGTGGCAGTTTCACTTCCTTTCTGCTGCTAACTAGTTTTGGTTAAAGGAAGAAATATGGCTACTATGTTTCATGACTCCAGTCCTTCCCAGGACTCAAGTAAAAAAGTCTCACGGAACCTGCTACTCCCTTGGCCCCGTGGAAGGTAGTGAACCCATGGTCACCCAATGAATCAATTCCAGAGAGTTCTAGCAAGATTAATTCAGGCGTTCATTTTCTTGGGTACTTTATGAAAGACATGAACCTTGATTACAGGCATTATATAGCTAGATAGAAGGAAAGAACACGAGCATTTCAGGTAAGGGAAGGAGGTTTTGAGTAGTGATGTAGGTGGTCTATAAATAAAAGTCAAGCCTGACTGGAGTGGAGGCTGCATCCTTCTTCCCACTGAAAGTCACCCTGGATTGTTGGGGCACCTGGATGGCTCAGTCGGAGCAGGGTGGCTCCCTGCTCAGTGGGAAGCCTGCTTCTCCCTTCCCATTCCCCCTGCTTGTGTTCCCTCTCTCACTGTGTGTCTCTCTCTCAAATAAATAAATAAAAATTTAAAAAATCACACTGGATTGCTAAAGGAGGAACCAAATATTATGGATCTAAAAGGGAAACACAGAATTTGTTATAGTTGAAGCAGTTGTTACAGGTTTCTTGTATAGATTCAACTGTGACTCTGAAACTCCACTTCATAACATAAACAAATCCTCAACCATTTCCTAGAAAGCTCCTTCCTTGTCAACTGAACTTGGCTGAGAGTTGTGGCAGTAGGAGAACAAGAGGAATGGGTGACAGAATTCAGAGGAAAATTCAAAAGACAGTCCCCAGTCATCCAATCTGAGCGCCCACAAGAACAATAATAGCTCTTGATCACACTTTCAGTGCCTCTTCGAAAGCATGCCTATCGAAAGCAAGAGTGCTTAATATGTTGCTGCTTAATTTATGAGACTAATAAACAGCATGACTCTCATAAAATGAAGAGATTAATAAAGTGACTTTTAAACCCCTATAATTCTGAGTCCATTTCCAACCTGATCTTAAAAATCTTCAAAGTCCTTGAATACCCACCAAAAAAAAAAAAAAGATTTTTTTAAAAGGTTAAGATGGAAAATTTTATATTGTGTAATTTTAAAAAAAAAGATTTATCTATTTGAAGAGAGCGAGAGCACAAGTATTACAGAGGGAGAGGGAGAAGCAGGCTCCCCACTGAGCAGGGAGCCAGATGCGGGGGTATGTCCCAGGACCCTGGGATCATAACCTGAACCGAAGGCAGACACTCAACTGACCACCCAGGCACCCTTATGTTATGTATTTTTGATCATAATGAAAAAAATATTCCCCCCCAAAAGATAGGTGTTCATTCTACTGTACTTTCAAAAACATACATTTGAAAATATACCAATTATGGCAAGATGGCAGCATAGGAAAATCCTGAACTCATCTCCTCTCTCCAAAACACCAAATCTACTGCTACATATGGATCATTTCTCTCTGAAAAAGATCTGAAAATTAAATGAACTGCTTCTCCCCCCTCAAAAAAAAGATTAAAAAAAACACACTGGGATAGATAGGAGAGGTAGAGGCAGTCTGCCAAAAATCTCATTCCCAGCTCAGTGACACACAGTAGGAAGGAATCTCACCCACCTGGTGCTTCTCCCAGAGGAGTGAGGGGTTTGTATTCTCCATCAGGCACCTCAACCGCTAGAATCTGCACCAGAGAGATGAGCCTCTAAAGCATCTGGCTTAGAAAAAAAACAAGGCTGGTGTCCAAGGGACCCAAAGTGCTATTGGAAACTGAAATTATCCTTTTAAGGGCCCACATGTCATAATAAGGGCCCAAGTGTCATAATCTCACTTGCCATTGGACCCAGGGGAAAAACAGCAGTTTGAAAAGTGCCTAGTCTGTATGTGAAGGAGATTCATTTGCTAACATATAAATGTATCTGCGTGAGGAGCAGGAAACAGCTGAACCCTCCCCAGAGACGGAGGTGCTGGCAGATGCCACTTTCAGAATTTTCACCTATCCTGCCAGCACAGGTGGGCAAACTCCCATGTGGCACTCTCTCCCTGCCTTGCTAAGACAGGTGGGAGTGCACAGGGGTAGCACGATCCTACTGCCTTGCTGAGGCTACAGAGTGCAGGTGGCTGCAGCACTCCCATGCTCCCTAGCCAAGGTGGGCAAACATGAACGTCATGGCATTGTGCTGCTCCCAGCTAAAGCTGATAAAAGCACACAGAGGATACTCCCAGTGTATTCCTGAAGCCTGCAGGTGTGTGCAGTTAAGGCATTTTCCTGCTCCCTTTCCAAAGCCAATGAGTATGTGCCCACCCTTTTTCCTCTCCAGCCGTCTATTTAAGGTTATGGGTGCTAGCTTTAACCTGGCCCTGGTGGCCAAAAGAGCTGGCATTTCTGAGTGCCACAGGAATGTAACAATTAAAGAAACAGTTCTTGGCTGGGCACTCCCTCCCCCCGACTAGGGCACTGCATAAACAGTAGACTGGAGGTATCTAGTTGGCTCAGGCAATTGAGTGACCGAGTCTTGGTTTCAGTTCAGGTCACGAGCTCAGGGTCATGATTTCAGGTCATGATATGGAGCCCTTCATCAGGCTCTTCACTCAGTGTGGAGTCTGTTTGAAACTCTCTCCCCCTCCCAACTCTGTCCCTCCCCCTGCTTGCACACTCTCTCTCTCAAATAAAAATTAATAAATAAACAGCAGACTGAAACACAACCCCAGTCTTGTGAAAAAGGCCTATTTATTCAGTTTGGAGCTACAGCCTGAGGGACCAACTTTAGGTTTTCCAAACATCTAGAGTCTAAGTAGGCACACCCACCAAATGTAAGCAGGGAGACATCATCCTCCACACTCTCTTGGCCTCATAACAGTGAGAAGACCACCTTCCCAAACAGCTAGAGTTTAAGTAGGCACACCCAGCAAACGTAAGCAGGGAGACATCATCCTCCACGCTCTCTTGGCCTCATAACAGCAAGAAGACCACGCAGAAGTAAGCTTATACACTCATTTAGAGTCCCAAGTTTTGCAATGGTCACCCATGGGGTACCTCCAGATATCCTGGTCTTGAGGCCAGAAGGAATTATGATTACAGCCCCAAGGGACTATATATCAAAGTGCTACAGGGTGCCTGGCTGGTTCTGCTGGTAGAGCATGTGACTCTTTTTTTTTTTTTTTTTAAGATTTTATTTATATGATAGAGAGAAACACAGCCAGAGAGGGAACACAAGCAGAGGGAGAAGCAGGCTTTCCGCCGAGCAGGGAGCCCGATGTGGGGCTTGATCCCAGGTCTCCAGGATCATGACCTGAGCTGAAGGCAGTCGCCCAACCAACTGAGCCACCCAGGTGCCCCTAGAGCATGTGACTCTTGATCTTGGGTTTGTAAGTTTGAGCCTCATGTTAGATGTAGAGATTACTTCAAAATAAAATCTTAAAAAAAAAAAAAGAAAAGATTTTAAAGATTTTAAATCTTTTCTTTTTTTTTTTTTTTAAGATTTTATTTATTTGACAGAGAGAGATCACAAGTAGGTAGAGAGGCACGCAGGAGGAGAGGAAGAAGCAGGCTCCCCGTCCAGCAGACAGCCCGATGCGGGCCTCAATCCCAGGATCCTGAAATCATGACCTGAGCTGAAGGCAGAGACTTTAACCCACGGAGCCACCCAGGCACCCAAAAATAAAATCTTAAGGAAAAAAAAAAGGTGCTACCTGGAGGTCTGGCTTTCAATCAGCCTGAAACAAGGTGCAAAATAAGATTCCTCCCCTTGGAACACTGAAAAGTCTTGGCATATTCTCAACAACAGGACATGAGAATAAATCAGGCAGTTTAGACAACACAAAGGCTTCAGACACAACCAAGAATGAGGGCAAAGTTAAACTAGAACATGCATCACTTACTGAGGCCACTCCAAGATTGAGAGAGGGAGCTCTTTTGCCTAATACATAGAAACAGAGAGTCAAGCAAAATGAAAAAGTATGTTGCAAATGAAAGAACAACACAAAACCTCAGAAAAAGACCTTAATGATACAAAGATAAGTAATCTACCCTATAAAGAATTCAAAGTAATGACCATAAAGATACTCAATGAACTTGGGAGAAGAATGAACATAGTGAGAGCTTCAACAAAAGGAGCTAGAAAATATTTACAAAGTATCAACAGAAGTTGCAGAGCTGAAGAATACAATAACTGAACTGAGTAGAATGAATCAGTAAGCTGCAAGACAAGGCAATGGAATCCACCCAGACATAGCCACAAAAAGGAAAGAAGAAAAGAAAAGAAAACAATGCAGAAAACTTAAGAAACTTATGTGAAATAACATTCACATTATAGGGGTACCAGAAAGAGAAGAGAGAAAGGGGAAGAAAACTTATTTGAAGAAATAATAACTGAAAACTTCCCTAAAACTTCCTAGGAAAGGAAACATCCAGGTTCAGGAAGCCCAGAAAGTTCCAGATAAGATGAACCCAATGAGATCCACACAAAACATAATTAAAATGACAAAAGTTAAAGACAGATTCTTAAAAGCAGCAAGAGAAAAACAAATTGTTACATACATGTGAAACCCCACAGAGCTGTCAGTAGATTTCTCAGCAGAAACATTGCCGGCCAGAAGGAAGAAACATGACATATTCAAAGTCAGGAAAAAACTTCCAACCAAAATACTCTATCCAACAAGGTTATCATTTAGAAATGAAGGTGAGATAAAGAGTTTTCCAGAGAAATGAAAGCTAAAGGAGTTCATCACACTAAACAAGTCTTATAAGAAATGTTACGGAGATGTTTTTAATCTGAAAAGAAAATATCACTAATTAATACAAGACAACATATAAAAGTAAAAATGTCATTGGAAAAGGCAAATATATACAAAGATAGTGGATCAACCATGTATAAAGCTACAGTGAAGGTTAAAAGTCAAAAAGAGTAAAATTAAACTACATAGTTAAAGGACACATAAAATAAAAAAATGTAAAATGTGACATCAAAACCAAAATGCTATGGGCGACTAAAAAAGTAAAGTTTTAGAATGTGTTATATTTAAGTTGCTATTAACTTAACATACTGTTGTATAGATAAGATGATATATATGAACCTCACAGTAAACAGAAGGCACAAACTTAAAGAAAATGCACAAAAGAAAATTAGAAAGTAATTTTTTAAAAAGATTTTATTTATTTATTTGACAGAGAGAGGTCACAAGTAGGCAGAGAGGCAGGCAGAGAGAGAGGAAGAAGGAAGCAGACTCCCTGCTGAGCAAAGAGCCTGATGCAGGCCTCCATCCCAGGACCCTGAGATCATGACCTGAGCCAAAGGCAAAGGCTTTAACGTACTGAGCCACCCAAGTGCTCAAGAAAGTAATTTTTTTTAAAGCTTTTATTCATTTATTTAACAGATAGAGAGATCACAAGTAGGTAGAGAGAGTGGAGGAAACAGGCTCCTCGCTGAGCAGAGAGCCCAATGCAGGCCTCGATCCCAGGATCCTGAGATCATGACCTGAGCTGAAGGCAGAGGCTTCAACCCACTGAGCCACCCAGGTACCGCCAAGAAAGTAATTTAAATATAACACTATCAAACCACAAGGGAAGAAAGAAGAGACAAACAAAGGAACTGAGAGGAACTATTAAAATAGCCAGAAAAAAAATTAACAAATGGCAATAAATATACATCTATCAATAATTACTTTAAATGTAAATGGACTAAATTCTCCACTCAAAATGAATGGATGTCTGAGTGAATTAAAAAAAAAAAAAACATGACATGGGGCAGGTAGGGTGGCTCAGATGGTTGGGTGTCTGCTTTTAGCTCAGGGCATGATCTTCAGGTCCTGGGATCGAGCCTCATGTCAGGCTCCTGGCTTGGTGAAGCGTCTGCTTCCCGCTGTCCCTCTGCTTCTCCTCCTGCTTGTGCTCTCTCTGCTTCTGCCTCTCTCTCAAATGAATAAATAAGATATTAAAAAAATAATAAAATTTATTTTAAAAAGGACACATCTATATACTGCTTAGAAGAAACTCACTTCAGAAGTAAAAATGAACACATGAAAGTGAAAGGATGGGAAAAGATATTCTATGCTAACGGGAACAAAAAGAAATGGGTAAAACTATACTTGTATTGACAAAATAGACATTTTTTTATTTTAAAGAGTTGCATGCACCACTGACTGAGCCAGTCATGCACCCCCAGATAAAACAGACTTTAAAACAAGTACGGTAATAAAAGATAAAGAGGGGCACTATATAATGATAAAAGTGTCAATCCAGCAAGAAAACATAAATAAGTACATATGCAGCCAACATAGGAGCACCAAAATATATAAAGCAAATATTAACAGATCTAAAGGGAAATACTAACAGCAATATAATAAGAGTAGGGGACTTTCACACTCCCCTTACAACAATGCATAAGTTATCCAGACAGAAAATCAATAAGAAAACATCAACTTTATTTATTTATTTTTTTTATTGTTACTTAAATTTTTTTTCCCAGTGTTCCAAGATTCATTCCCCATTCCCCACACCCAGTGCTCCATGCAATAGGTGTCCCCAGTACCCACCACCAGGCTCTCCCATCCTTCCACCTCCCTCCCTCCAAGTCCCTCAGTTTGTTTCTGTGTCCAAAGTCTCTGTTATTTCGTTTCCCTCCCTAGATCACCCTAGTTAGAAAACATCAACTTTAAATGACAAATTAAACCAGATGGACTAATAGGCATATACAAAACATTCCATCCACAAGCATCAGAATACACATTCTTCTCAAGTGCACGTGGAACATTCTTCAGAAGAGACTACATGTTGGGCCACAAAAAAAATCTCAATAAATTCAAGAAGATAGAAATCAAGTATCTCTTCTGACCACAATGAAATGAAACTAGAATTCAATTATAAGAAAAAAACTGAAAAAACTACAACTATGTAGTGATTAAACAACACATTCCTGAACAACTACTGGATCAAAAAAGAAATCAAAGGTGAAATTTAAAAAATACCCAGAGACAAATGAAAACAGACATGACATACCATAAACTATGGGATGCAGCAAAAGTTGTTCTAAGAGGGAAGTTCATAGCAATATAGACCTACCTCAAGAAACAAGAAAAATTTCAAATAAACATTTTAACTTTACACCTAAAAGGGAACTAAAAAAAGAACAAACAAAGACCAAAATTAGAAGGAAGGAGATAATTGGGGTGCCTGGGTGGCTCAGGTCATGATCTCAAAGTCCTGGGAGGTAGCCCCACATCAGGTTCCCTGCAGGGCATGGAGTCTGCTTGTCCCTCTTCCTTTCCTTCTGCCCCTCCCCCACTCATGCTCTTTGTCTCTCTCTAAAATATTTATTTATTTAATAAATAGTAAAAATAATATATAATAAAATAATAAATAAAAATATGTATTTATTTTAAAGATTTTATTTATTTATTTGACAGAGAGAAACACAGCTAGAGAGGCAACAAAAAGGGGAGTGAGAGAAGGAGAAGCAGGCTTTCTGCCGAGCAGGGAGCCCGATGCGGGGCTCGAACCCAGGTCTCCGGGATCATGACCTGAGCTGAAGGCAGTCGCCCAACCAACTGAGCCACCCAGGTGCCCCTAAAAATGTTTATTTTTAAAAAATATTTTATTTATTTGAGAGAGAGAGAGAAAGAAAGAGTGTAAGCATGAGAAAGCAAGATCCAGGGGGATGGCCAATGGGAGAGGGAGAAGCAGACTTCCCACCTAGCAGGGAGCCCAATGTGGGGCTCGATCCCAGCACCCTGGGATCATGACCTGAGCCGAACGCAGACACTTAACTGACTGAGCCATCCAGGTACACCAATAAATAAAATCTTAAGAAAAAAAAAGAATAAAAAAAGTAAAAGAAAGGATACATGAAACTAAGAACTGGTTCTTTGAAGAGACATACAAAACTGACAAACCTTAAGCTAGACTTACCAAGAAAAAGGAAGACCCAAATAAATAAAATCAGAAATGAAAGAGGAGAAGTTACAATTGATACCACAGAAATACAAAGGGTCATAAGAGGCTTCCATGAGCAATGATATGACAAAAAATTGGACAACTTAGAAAAAATGACTACATTCCTAGAAACTTACAATCTTCCAAGTCTGAATCATGAAGATATAGAAAATCTGAATAGATTGATTACTAGTAGGGAGTTTCAATCACTAATCAAAAACTTCCCAACAAATAAAAACCCAAGACCAGATGGCTTCACTGGTGAAGTCTACCATTCAAAGATTTAATACCTATCCTTCTCAAACTCCTCCAAAAAGTTGAAGAGGAAGGAATACTTACAAATTCATTTTATGAGGCCAGCATTATCCTGATACCAAAACCAGACAAGGACACCACAAAAAAGAAAATTAGAGGCCAGTGGTGGCTATAGGCCACTGGCTGGCTTGGTCGGTAGAGCATGTGATTCTTGATCTAGGGATTGTTACTGGGTGCCAAGATCCTTAAAAATAAAATAGAAAGAGAGAAAGAAAGAAAGAAAGAAAGAAAGAAAGAAAGAAAGAAAGGGGAAGGGAAGGGAGGAAGAAAGGGGAAGGGAAGGGAAGGGAAGGGAAGGGAAGGGAGGGGAGGAAGGAAGGAAGGAAGGAAGGAAGGAAGAAGGAAGGAAGGAAGGAAGAAAGCAAGCAAGCAAGCAAGCAAGAAAGAAAGAAAGAAAGAAAGAGGGGCGCCTGGGTGGCTCAGTTGGTTAAGCAACTGCCTTCGGCTCAGGTCATGATCCTGGAGACCCAGGACTGAGTCCTACATCGGGCTCCCTACTCAGCAGGAAGCCTGCTTCTCCCTCTCTCACTCCCCCTGCTTGTGTTCCCTCTCTGACTGTGTTTCTCTCTGTCAAATAAATAAAATCTTAAAAAAAAAAAAAAGAAAGAAAGAAAGAAAGAGAACGAAAGAGAAAGAAAGAAAGAAAGATAAATAAATAAATAAATAAATAAATAAATAAATAAATAAATTGCAGGCTGATATCCCTGATAAATATAATTTTTTTTAAATTTTTGCCATAACCCAGCCACCCTATCCCCCCTCCACCCCCCAGCATCCCTCAGTTTGTCTCCTGAGACTAACAGCCTCTTATGGTTTGTCTGCCTCCCCAGTCCTATCTTGATAAATATAGTTGCAAAAAAATCCTCAACAAAATGTTAGCTAATCAAATTCAACCATATATTCAAAAGATCATACACCATGATCAAATGGCATTTACTCCAGAAACCCAAGAATGGTTTAACATCCTCATATTAATCAATATGATAAACCACATTTTAAAAAATGAAAGATTAAAATCATATAATCATCATCTCAATAAATTCAGAAAAAGCATTTGATGAAAGTCAACCTTCATTTATGATTAAAAACTCTCAACAAAGTATAGAGGGAATGTACCTCAACATACATAAAGACTATATGTGACAAATACATAGCTAATATTATATTTAATGGTAAAAAGCTGAAAGCTGAAAGCTTTTTCCTTTAAGATCAGAACTAAAACAAGAATGCTCACTTTAGGGGCACCTGGGTGGCTCAGGGGGTTAAAGCCTCTGCCTTCAGCTCAGGTCATGATCCCAGGGTCCTGGGATCGAGGCCCCTCATTGGGCTCTCTGCTTGGCAGGGAGCCTGCTTCCTCCTCTCTCTCTGCCTACTTGTGATCTCTCAAATAAATAAATAAAATCTTAAAAAAAAAAAAAAGAATGCTCACTTTCCCCACTTGTTTTTTTAAGTTTATGTATTTACTTTTCAGTAATCTCTATACCCAGTATTGCCTAAATCCACTTAAATCCACTTAAACTCACTTAAACCCAAGAGCAAGAGTCACATGCTCTTCTGACTGAGCTGGCCCTTCCCCACTTTTATTGAGCATAGTATTTGCAGTCCTTGCCACAGCAACTAGGCAAGAAAAAGAAATAAAGGCATACAAAATGGAAAGGAAGAAGTAGAACTGACACTATATGCAGATGACATAATACTATATATGGAAAACTTTACAGACACCACCAAAAAACTGTTAGAAATAATTAATGAATTTGGTAAATTCATAGGATACAAAACTAATGTACAAAAATCTGTTGCATTTCTATATATTAATAATGTATGATCAGAAAGAGAAATTAAGAAAACAATTCCATTTACAACTACACCAGAAAGAATAAAATACCTAGGGAAAAATTTAACCAAGAAGGTGTACACTAAAAAATATGAGACATTGATGAAAGACATTCAAGAAGATACAAATAAATGGAATGATATTCTATGCACATGCATTGGAAGTACAAATATTGTTAAAATGTCTATATTACCAGGTGCCTGGGTGGCTCAGTGGGTTAAAGCTTCTGCCTTCGGCTCAGGTCATGATCTCAGGGTCCTGGATTAAGGCCCGCATTGGGCTCTCTGCTCAGTGAGGAGCCTGCTTCCTCTTCTCTCTGTCCTGCCTCTCTGCCTACTTGTGATCTCTCGCACTCTGTCAAATAAATAAATAAAATCTTTTTTAAAAATGTCTATACTACCCAAAATAATCTTCAGATTCAATACAAAACTTATAAAAATTCCAGAGGCAGTTGGACCAGGACAAATAATCCTAAAATGTACATGGAACCACAAAAGACCTTGAACAGCCAAAACAATCTTGAGAAACAAGAAAGTCAGAGGTATCACACACTCTGGTTTCAAACAATACTACAAAGCTATAGCAATCAAAATAGTATGGTATTGGCATAAAAGACACATGGATCAGTGAATCAGGAAAGAGAGCTCAGAAGTAAACCCCCACATATATGGCCAATTTATTTATGACAGAGTAGACAAAAATATACAATGGATAAAGGATAATCTCTCTAGTAAATATTGTGCAAACTGGTCAGCTACATGCAAAAGAATGAAACTGGACCATTACCTAGCACCATTTATAAAAATTAACTCAAGTTGAATGTAAGACCTAAAACCACAAAATTCCCAGAATAAAACAGGCAGTAATGTCCTTGACATCAGTATTAGTAATTTTTTTTTAATTGACTCCAAAGGCCAGGGCTACAAAAGCAAAAATAAACAAGTGGGACTACACCAAACTGAAAAACTTCCACAGAGGAAAGGAAACCAGCAGCAAAGGGAAGTCATCCTACTGAGTGGAAGAAGATATCTGCAAATCATATAGCTGATTAAGGTCTAATATCCAAAATATATAAAAAAAATCACACAACTCAATAATAAACAACCCAATTTTAAAATGGGCAGAATATCTAATAGACAGTTCTCTAAAAAAGACATACAGAAGGTTAACAGGCACATGAAAAGATACTCGATGATTACTAATCATCAGGTAAATGCAAATCAAAACCATAATGAAATATCACCACATACCTGTCAGAATAGCTATTATCAAAAATACAAGAAATAAGGTGAGGAGGTAGAGGAAAAGAAACTCTTGTGGACCGCTGGTAGGAATGTAAATTGGTGCTGCCACTATGGAAAACTGTATGGAGAATCCTAAAAGAAATTATAGAGCTAGCATGTGATGAAGCAATTTCACTGCTGGGTATTCTATCTGAATACTGAATATGTGAAAGAAAACACTAATTTGAGAAGATATATTTGTTGCAGCATTATTTACTATAGCCAAGATATGGAAACAATTCAAGTGTCCATTGATGGAGGAATGGATAAAGAAGTGGTATATACACAATGGAATACTACCTCGCTATTAAAAAGAATGAAATTTTGCCATTTGCCACAACATGGATGGACCTGGGGGGGGGGGGTCCATCTTATATGTGAAACCTAAAAAACAAAACAAAGTCCAGACTCACAGATAATGAAAACAAATTGGTGGTTCCCAGAGGGGAAGAGGACTGCTAGTTGGAGATATGGGTGAAGGGGATCTAGAAGTACGAACTTCCAGTACTAAAATAAATAAGTCATGGGGATATAGTATAGCATGGGGAATATAGTCAATAACATTGTGCTAACTTTGTATGGTAACAGATGGCGATGAGACTTATTGTGGTGATTGTTTTGAAATATATCCAAATGTTGAATTACTAAGTTGTATACCTGAAGCTAACATAATGTTGTCAACTATACCTCAGTAAAAAAAAGAAGAAAAAAAGGAAAAATACCAAATACATTTTATAAATATTTTCACCAAGAGCTAAATTTATAAAAATAATTCATGTTCTTTAGAAAATTAAATGAACCATTCTGATTAATGGGGAATATTTTCTAGTATATTACAAACATAGAAATATTGGGGGCAGATCAACACCTACCAAAATGTCTGGAATGGTCAATGAGTAGATGGCGGTGGAGATTTCACATCTTGAATTAAAAATAAATCTTCGGAGTTGGGTACACACCTGTATTTCCAATCATTTCTGGAGGGAAAAAGCCATGAATCACATTTTAAGAAGAAAATTGGAAACGGAAAGAAATGTTAACAAACAAAGGGAGAAATCTTGGGTAGGAAAAAAATGGTTAAAAAAAAAGGTACTACAAATTTGGGGTAAAAGAAAACTAGTATAAATGGTCTATACAGTCAGGAAAAAATTCCATTCTGTTGCCTAGAATACTCTCAGATAATTTTCTTTTCTTTTTTAAGATTTTATTTATTTATTTGAGAGTGAGATAGAGAGCATGAGCATGGGGTGGAGGGAGAAGCAGACTTCTGAGCATGGAGCCCAATGCTGGCCTCTATCCCAGGACCCTGAGATCGTAACTCAATCTGAACGCAGACACTTAACTGGCTAAGCCACCCAGTGCCCCTCATATCATTTTTTGTAAGGCTTTTTTTTTCCCCCTTAGACTCTTACTCTGGAGGAAAGTGACTTTCAAGTCAAGGTACAGAAAACATAAAGCATAGCAAACTCATTATCTGTTCATTATAAAATTTTATGTATATTTATCATATTCTACTTACATTTGTGCTATGATAGGCATCTTTTTGAGAATTCAGAGGAAGTTTTATTTTTTAGAAATATAAAACTAATCAAAGATGCAGGATAAACTCACTAGGTGTATATGCAAAGAACTTAATAAATATAGGTTTAATATTTAAAAAATAGTAAATTCATATTCACCATTTATTGATGCCCATAATGTGCTATGCACTGACACCTACATGTCAAAAATAGTCTACTAATAGTTAAAATGACCAAGACTAAGACTATAGATTGTGTTTTCCTACTATTTTATGAAAGTCCATTTAGAAATGACAGCAATACTTTACATTTATAGTTCATGTATTTCAAAAAAGTTTTAATATTAAATAAAGTTAAACTAAAGTAGGGCGCCTGGGTGGCTCAGAGGGTTAAGCCTCTGCTTTCCGCTCAGGTCATGATCTCAGGGTCCTGGGATTGAGGCCCGCATCTGGCTCTCTTCTCAGCCAGGAGCCTGCTTCCTCCTCTTTCTCCGCCTGCCCCTCTGCCAATTTGTGATCTCTCTCTCTCTGTCAAATAACATAAATAAATCTTAAAAAAAAAAAAAAAGTTAAACTAAAGTACAGAGAAGGATCTAACAAAATTTATTTAATATGTTAATTATGCAACCTAAACTAAGACATTTGACTATCACACCGTTAGTCATATCCTTGTTAGCAATGTTTTTCTTTTCTTCATTTTTTTCTTTTCTCTTCTTCCATTCCCTTTCCTTTTCTTTTTTTTCCTCACCTCCCTCCTGCAATATTTTCCTTTTAAAAAATGTTTATGCTTTGTTATAAGAATGTTTAGTTAAATTCCTATTAAGTTTCAAGATGAAAAGTTCAGAGTAAGTGTAAATGGAACCTACTGGAACTATTCTTTTCATCACAGTGCTTTGGTGTTTTTGACCTTGTCCTTATCATTAACAGATTTACAGCACCAGCAGGACAGTGTCAGCTCTTTCGAGTCAGATTGTTTTCTTCTGCAATGTAGTCATTGGCCAAATTCCCATTTCATCTTTTTCTCTCTTACCTTTAAAGAGAATATTGCATTCTGACAAAATATGCCATTATTGAAGAAGTCATAATTTAGCTGTAAAAAATATATATCACCTCTACTTTATTTTATATATTTTTTTCTTTCTTTGCTATCTTCAGGCTAATGAGTCCCCAGAATTGGAAATTCCTTTGATGAACCTGAATAATTCCTTTATAATCGAATTATTTTGACAAAAGAACATGTGTAAACTGCCTCACTGAAGCTGTTCGCACCTGTCTGTACAAGTTGTTCTTTGTTTTCAAATGCCAGCTAATGATTCCATTTCATAAAACAATTCATAGATAATCCAATGCTACCTCTCGGCTTACTCCATATAGTGACTGCCTGTGTCACACTTCCTGAAGCTGTTTAGTGTGCCTGCCTTTACATTTTTGAATATACTTACATGTTTTCCCAGGTTTTGTTTCCCTCATAGATTAAAGGGAAATGCCTCAATATTAGGCACAACGTGTTCTAACCAAGGATGTGCTATTATTTGCCTGCAGACCTATGAATTCAAATTAAATGCTTTAACTTTTTCCTAGTTCCAAAATCCTGTTCAAATCTATCCTCTTTCAATTCCCAGAACCACAGTCCTAGTTCAGGCTCTCATTCTCTCTCCAGATTAGTGCAATCATCTTCTAATTATTTACCTGGCCTTTGGTCTCTGACCTCTGGCAATTTATCTTTGATTTCCTTCTCAGTTATCTTTCTAAAGCACAGTTCTGATGGTGTCACTCCCTAGGTTAAAAGCTTTGCATGCTTCCCTACTGACTACAAAATAAAAGCTCCAGCTACTTCTTCAAGGTCTTTACAATCTGGTCCTATCCCCTTTTTAACCCCATTCCAATCACGTACTCTTCCTACTCCTTATTCCACAAGTTACTGTTTACCAAATACACCTTTGCACATTCCTATCCTATCTTCATTCCTTTCCTCTTTTCCTAAGTTTCTCCACGTATTCATTCTTATTTTAGGATCCTAGTTCAACAGGATCACTTTTCACCTTTCTCCCTAGTCAACTTTTCTTCTCTTTTCCAGGGCATGTTGTTGATGTCTCCATTTTAGCATTTATCAACTGCTCTGTACTTGAGAGGTAGACCTATCTCTACCTGTGAGCAACTTTAAGACAGGGATGATGATTTATTCATCTTAAAATGGCTACAGTCTAGCAAGTGGGGTGGGAGGAAGAGACTCTCCGTGGGAAACAAAGGAAATTATTTCTACTGACACAGGAGGGGAAATTTCCAGCCTGCTTCTTGGAAGAGATTCATATTCTTTAATTATAGATATCCATCTTCCCTGAAGTAACTTCCTGGGTTTAGAGTTCAGAGACTTTCTAATAAAAAATGTTTTCTAGAAGCCAGGTTTGTAACTTGTGAGACATGGAAGTTAAGCCTCTAAATCACAGCCACGGATTTCATTTCTTCTGTACAAACCCACCAAGCTATTAGAATTTATTAAAAGGAAATTCTACATTTAAGTTAGAATAACTGTTATCTCTTATTTGATCAACAGCACAGTATTGTCCTGGGATCTACATCTTGCCTTGCCACCATTGGTCAATTGACACGTGGCCTTCAGGGCATCAACCGTCAGAAGCAGCTCTGTAATTACTTTTGATTACTTGAGTGCAACGATTCTGAGCACACGGTGGCTATTCTGCCTTCATTCACCATTAAACATTTGATTCTGTGCCAGCAGGATGTCCGGGTGCTTGGCCACTCGCATTGCCGACGCCGGCCCCAGGATCCTGGCCTTTCGGAGTCAACGCTTGTCAGAGGGAAGCGGGAGGGAAACAAGGGCTGAAGTCGGAGAAGCGGGGCGGGCAACATCCATCCGCCGAGCGCCGCGACTCCTGGCGGAGGTGAAGGCGAAGCTCCAGGAAGCCGCCGCGCCGAGCCCCAGCACCCAGACGCCTCCGCATGCACTCGAGGCGGCGGGGTGCTGCCGGGCCCTCTCCCCGAACGGCAGTAGGGGGCGGGGCGGGGCGCTGCGCGCGCCGGCGCGTGAAGGCCGCGGGCGGTGGCGAAGAGCGCGCGGCTAGGGAGGGGCGCGCGGGGCGTAGGCGCGCGGCGGCTGCTGCGGCCTGTGGCGCCGTCACTCGGCAGAGCGGATCCTGTCCAGCTGAGTGCCGCTGCCGCTCGCCAGGCGCGCGGGGACGGTTCGGGGCTGTGCAGGGGGCCGGCCGGTCCTCCCGCCACTGACCTCCTCCCATCCGCCGGTTGCCCGGGTCCCGTTATCATGTCGCTGAGGCAGCGCCTGGCCCGGCTGGCTGGCCATCTGCAGGAGCCGCAGAAAGTGGCCCGTTTCCAGCGGCTGTGCGGGGTGGAAGCTTTTCCGCGCCGCTCGGCAGCGCCCGCCACCGATCCGAGGGAGGATGAGAAGGCGGAGGCGCCCCTCGCGGGAGAAGCCCGACACCGAGAGCAGCAGCCAGGGGCGTCCGCAGGCCCCCAGCCGCCCGGGAGCGACCGCAATCAGTGTCCCGTCAAGCCCGGCGGCGGCGGCGGCGGCGGCGGCAGCGGCGCTCCCAACGGCGTGCGGAACGGGCTGGCGACCGAGCTGGGCCCGGCCTCGCCGCGGCGCGTGGGGGCCCTGCGCCGCAACTCATTGACGGGAGAGGAGGGCGAACTGGCCCACGTGAGAAACTGGCCGCTCTACTACCTGTTCTGCTTCGGCACGGAATTGGGCAACGAACTCTTTTACATCCTGTTCTTCCCCTTCTGGATCTGGAACCTGGACCCCCTTGTGGGCCGAAGGCTCGTGGTCATCTGGGTGCTGGTCATGTACCTGGGCCAGTGCACCAAGGACATCATCCGCTGGCCGCGGCCCGCCTCACCGCCCGTGGTCAAGTTGGAGGTCTTCTACAACTCTGAGTACAGCATGCCCTCCACCCATGCCATGTCCGGCACCGCCATCCCCATCTCTATGGTCCTCCTGACCTATGGCCGCTGGCAGGTAAGGTTCCCTCCTCGCCTGCCGTGCCTAGGGGAGTTCTCCGCGGGAGAATCTGGAGTTCTTTTCACTCCGCAGTTATTTTAATTTGGCCGTTCCCCTTCCAAAACTCTCTTTCCACGGGTTTTCGCAGTCCCATAAACAGGCCCGTTCTAGGTTTTAAAAAATTAAGTGATCGGGGGGAAACCTAGAGACTTAGCTGTCAAACAATATTTTAGTAGCAGTGGCTTTCTTAGAACCCAAAGGAAATGCTATTAGTGGAGAAACATTATCATTGGGCTTTGGTTGAGTTTTTAAATTATTATAATTCTTGTGATGCACAGAATATAATTGTAATTAATTATAAAATTCTTATACTTAATCATTAGGTAACCAGTACCCACTTTCACCTTAATATCCGATGCTTTCCCCAAAACTAACTGTTTCAGGCTTGTTTATAAAATCCTAGTGTATTTCCAAAACAAACATGGTCGTTCTAGGCAATGAAGTAATGAATTTTAAACGAAAGCCACTGGTTATGGAAGTTAATGGAACACAGCCCGAGTTCTTTTTTTAAGGGGTGTGGTTGCTAATTTGCTGATAGACACAAAGTTTAATTATCTTGTGAATCACTGATCTGTAGTATCAGTTGTTGAGCTACTACAGGGTTATTGTTGCATTAACTTTAAAAATGCATACTTTTAAAGTTTTTCTTAAAATTAGGGTTCTTGGGCAGACTAGTAGTGGGTTTGTAAAAGCGCCATGTATGCCAGCAGAGCCAGCCTGACAATCAGGGATGAGTTTTTAAATGGTAAACATTTTATGTTTTGCTTACTTCTTTTGGTCTCCTATTTCTCACCTTTTCATGGTCTGTAAATGTCACATGGGGTTGAAAACTAATTCTTTTCTATGGAAGCAAAATTTATTCTTAGACTGCAGTCTTGTTTTATCTTTTATATTGTAAGGAGCTTTGTTCCTCCTGCAGACCAGTCCCTTAATTTAAGAATAAAGTTAGTAATTAGGGAGAATCTAAAGAATCAGACATCCTCGATTTTTTTTTCTGTTAGAGCCCAGAATCATCTTATGTTGAGAAATACTCAATTCTGTGTAAAACTACATTAAGAGCTTTCTTATTCCAGATTTAATGCCACTATAGATAAAATCTTGTCCCCATGGGCGCTTATGTGTAGTGTATCTCTCTTATACTAACATGGAAAATATGTAATGTGCAGGGTAAGAATGACAGAATTAAGAGGGAAGAGTACCATGGACAGTTTTTTCTTTTCTTCCTATTTAGCCAACAGAGATACAGAGGATATTCAGATTGTAAAGTAGTGCTGCCTTTTTTTGAATGATAAAGATCTCAAATTTTATTTGAGTATTTCAAATTTAAGATTGTCATTGAATTATGTTTGGCATGATATTTACTAGTTAGCTAATGATGTTTCTCTTACTTTCATGAGACTTTCAGGATTCTATTACCGAAGGGCCTTTTATAAATCCTAAATAAGTAGCTATGTTGCATGCTGTTAATATTAGAAGTCCAAGTCAGAGAAGAGTTATTTTTGGCTCATCATTTATTCAGAACACATGCTAATAGGAAATCTGAAAACAGTACTGCTGATCATTTATGGATTGTAGATATTAGTATTCTAACATTTCAGTGTTATTTGAATCATCCGAATAAGTTTACATTATAGTTTTTGAACAATTAAATATGTTTAATTCAAAGTCTGAGAAATTTGTAGATTGTTCAGTTTTAGATTGAGCTAGACAGGACTTCAGAAATCACCTCTCAAACTATCATTTTATAGATGTGGAAACTGACCTATTAGAATTAATCTTGTAAAATTAGTTTAAATTTCTTATTTTACATGTTTTACTCTAAATTTGAGTAAATTTCTAAATTTGAATAATTGTTTATCTTTTGGTTACCTGTTATAGAAGAAAGTCTCCCTTGTATGGAAGTCCTGTCTATAAGTGTTTGTAATAATCTAGTATAAAAACCAGGGCGCCTGGGTGGCTCAGTTGGTTAAGCGACTGCCTTCGGCTCCGGTCACTATCCTGGAGTTCCCATATCGAACCCCACATCGGGCTCCCTGCTCAGCGGTAAGCCTGCTTCTCCCTCTCTCACTCCCCCTGTTTGTGTTCCCTCTCTGGCTGTGCTTCTCTCTGTCAAATAAATAAAAACTTTAAAAAAATAAATAAAGGGGCGCCTGGGTGGCTCAGTGGTTAAGCCTCTGCCTTCGGCTCAGGTCATGATCCTGGAGTACCGGGATCACGAGCCCCGCATCCGGCTCCCTGCTGGGCGGGAGGCCTGCTTTTCCTTCTCTCCCTCCTGCTGCTCGTGTTCCCTCTCTGGCTGTGTTTCTCTCTGTCAAATAAATAAAATCTTAAAAAAAAAAAACTCTGTTTAAATAAATAAATAAATAAATAAATAAATAAATAAATAAATAAATAAATAAAAATAATCTAGTATAATAACCAAAATGACTTTTTTTTTTTTTTACCTTTTTACTTTTTAAAAATCCTTGTTATGAATTGAAAACAGAAATACCTTCCTTTGCTTAAGTTGTTTTGGTCCTATTCTCTGTCAGTATTGCTGTATTTGGGAGGCTTGTATTTCCAGAGTGGGTAATGAAAAAAAACATTGGTGGGGCACCTGGGTGGCTCAGTGGGTTAAGCCACTGCCTTCGGCTCAGGTCATGATCCCGGAGTCTTGGGATGGAGCCCGGCATCCGGCTCCCTGCTCGTTGGGAAGCCTGCTTCTCCCTCTCTCACTCTCCCTGCTTGTATTTCCTCTCTAGCTGCGTTTCTCTCTGTCAAATAAATAAATAAAATCTTAAAAAAAAAAAAAAAGATTCTGCCTTCCATGCAGGTCATTATCTCAGGGTCCTGGGGTAGAGCCACATATGGGGCTCCCTGCTCAGTGGGACGTCTGTTTCTCCCTCTACACCGCTTCCTGTTTTTGCTCACTTTCTAATAAATAAAATCTTAAAGAATATGTATTGGACTTGGGATAAGAATTAGACAATGAAAACCTGATGTTTTTGTAAGAGTAGTTTTGGTTGACAGTCCTGCCCATCTGCTGGGCCCCTACAGCTTATTCAGGACAAGTGTGGTTACTTCTGTATGCCCAGGATGCTGAAATAGCTCTGGAAGCAGAGTTATCTCACATACCATCCCTTTGTGGAATAACTACTGAACTCCTCCCTGCCACTTTATGTTCCTACTTGAAATCTGCTCAAGATTCACCTCCTACACAGAGCCTTTTTACTTAACCCCTTCTGTTTCATTAGTCCTCATTTGTTCTTAAAAAGACCATAGACAAAAAAAATTACTTGAGGCTTGTTTAAAGTGTAGGTTTCTGTACCTTACTTTCAGAGATTGTGATCCACCAGCTGGCTAAGTGAGGGTATAGTGCATTTTACTGAACTTTCCCAAAGATTTTTGAGGAAAAAAATGTACTTTCTTAAACCCCTTCTGGTAAAATTAACTCTTGATCCCTAAAATATATTTTACAATTTCTCCAACATTGTCGTCTAACCTTTTTGCAATTCCAATCTTTGGGTCTTTTTTAAAAGTATGTTGTATATCACAAGATAGATCTGGATAGTATGACTCCAAGTGGTTATTTGATACTCGGAGAACTTTTTTTTTTCATGGTGATGCAAGATAGAAATGTATGGCATTTCTCCAGATATTAACTTGATCCATTAGGAAGGATAATAATTACTGCTGTCATATTATTTGTTGGAATCTTTTGTAGCCTGATTTGGAGAAAATAAGAAATAAGGAGCAGCAGGTATTAAGAACATAGCCCAATGAAGAATAACCGAAAATTAAAAATAAACACTCGTTTTGTATTTATTTTTGTATGTTCTTTCAAAAACAAAAATTCTTAATTTTTAAATAGTATTCCATATAAGTTCTAATTATATACCTGATTTAATAACATTAAGAAAGTTTAGATTAATTTTTTTTTACATTTTATTTATTTATTTGATAGAGAGAGATCACAAGTAGGCAGAGAGGCAGGCAGAGAGGGAGAGGAAGCAGGCTCCCTGCTGAGATCATGACCTGAGCTGAAGGCAGAGGCTTTAACCCACTGAGCCACCCAGGTGCCCCATTAATTTCATTTTAAAAAAATTGTCATCACACACTTTATAGCCAAACCCATTCCCAACTAATCTATATCCTTTCACTAATTTTAATAATAATAATACTACTAGTAGTAATTCTGTTATTAACATTATTAACATTTATGGAAGTTTTAGTAGAGGTCAGACATTTTTTGAAAGGTCTGTTACCTGATTTAGTCTGCCCTTAAAACATCCCAATGTTTGGTTCTACTATTAATAGAAATTTACAGATTAGGAAACTAAGGTAGAGAGAGGTTAAGGAGGTTAAGTAACTTAAAAAAGTAACATAGCTCAGAGTAAGTTTCAGAGGGCAAATTCAAGTCTTACAGATTCCAGAACTTACACAGAAAACTCTTCAAATCACACAATGTGATTTTTAAAGAATCTTTGTGATAACAAATATTTTTGAAATAGGCAGGATTGTCTTTAACTACAAAAAGTTTTTATATGCCTTGAGAAGATAATGTGTATGTACTTACATATTCAATATCCACAAATACTTGTGGTTTCTTTTTTTTTTTTTAAGATTTTATTTATTTGACAGAGAACACAGCGAGAGAGGGAACACAAGCAGGGGGAGTGAGAGAGGGAGAAGCAGGCTTCCTGCGGAGCAGGGAGCCCGATGTGGGGCTAGATCCCAGGTCTCCGGGATCATGACCTGAGCCAAAGGCAGTCGCTTAACCAACTGAGCCACCCAGGTGCCCCAACAAATACTTGTGTTTTAAACGTATATTAAGTTGTTGACTGAAATCTGTGCACATTTTCTTACCTTTCTTTTCCTTCTGTTTTCCTAATATAAATTTAAAAATGCCATAAACATAAGAGCTTTGGAAAAGAAAACCATGTAAGATATTTTATTAAAATATAGTTTATTGTAGATAATATAGATAGATAATATAAATAATAAAGATCATGAAAAGATAAAAGGAAGATAAGAAGTAAGAGCTACAAAAGTGGGTGACAAATGACAAAGGCTAGAAAAGGCTGCAAGAGCCAATGGAAACTGATCATTGGTCATTCTGGGAAGAAACAGTTTATTGGGGCACCTGGGTGGCTCAGTTGGTTAAGCGACTGCCTTCAGCTCAGGTCATGATCCTGGAGACCGAGGATCGAGTCCCGCATCGGGTTCCCCGCTTAGCAGGAAGCCTGCTTCTCCCTCTCTCACTCCCCTTGCTTGTGTTCCCTCTCTCGCTGTGTTTTTTTTTGTCAAATAAATAAAATCTCTCTAAAAAAAAAAAATCAAATTGGTCTGCTTTTTGATTTCTTTTTACCTAGTGTCATACTGGTGTTTGAAATGTACATTTTCCTGATTTTATAAGTGCTTATTATTAATTCTTGATTTAAAATTAAATTTGTTTGAATGGGAATACATGAAAATTTAATATTCACATGAAAATATGAAGAGGAGAGTGCATTTCTCTTCTTTTTCTGTTCCACAGCTACCAGAATCTCTATTCCATAGGATTCACTGTTAGAAGTTTCTTTTTTAGCCTTCTAGAAAGTTTTTACTGTTGTAGACACATATCTCTATAGTTTATTTTTCATACAAATGGTGACATACTGTACCTTTTTGGACCCTGCTTTTCTCATTTAGAAGTATATTGTGGAAAGAGTTTCCTTTTCTTTTACCCAACAGTTAATGAATACTAACTCTGTGCTTAACAGTTGTTTTAAACACTTTACTTGGGGCACCTCGGTGGCTCAGTTGGTTAAGTGACTGCCTTCGGCTCAGGTCATGATCTCGGCGGGCTCCCTGCTCGGCGGGAAGCCTGCTTTTCCCTCTCTCACTTGTGTTCCCTCTCTGGCTCTGTTTCTCTCTGTCAAATGAATAAATAAAATCTTTAAACACTTTACATGATTTAATTCTTTTTGAGTCCCATAAAATCCTGTGAGTATTATCACTAGTTTGCAGAAAAAGAAACCGAGGTGGCGGGAACTTAAGTAATTTGTTCCAGATGACTCTGCAAGTATATAACAGAGCCTGGATTCAAACCCAGTTTGGCTGCAAAATTACATTATGGTACTATATTATATTGCCTTTCCATCTTAGCACTTTCTATATTATATAGAGTTGTATAATTTTTTCACATTTACATTATGCTCCAGTATACACATATATTTTTAAAGATTTATGTATTTATTTATTTAAAGACTTTACTTATTTATTTGACAGAGAGCACACACAAGCAGGGGCAAGAGAGGGAAAAATAGGCACAAGCAGGCTGAGCAGGGAGTCAGACACAGGGCTTTACCCCAGAGCCCAGGGATCATAACCTGGGCTGAAATCAAGAGTTGAATGTTAACCAACTGAGCCTGTCAGGCACCCCTGTTCCAATATATTAACATAGCATAATTTATTTAGTAGGTTGACTATTCCAGTACTGCCTATTCAGACCTTTCTCATATTCTTTTTCTGTTAGATTACTGGCATTTTACTTACTAATTTTTTTTTTTGAAACTATTCTTTTTTTTCTTTTATAAAGATTTTACTTATTTGACAGAGGGAGAGATGGCAAGAGAGGGAACACAGGCAGGGGGAGTGAGAGAGGGAGAAGCAGGCTTCCCGTTGGGCAGGGAGCCTGATGCAGGCCTTGGATTCCAGGACTCCGGAAGGCAGATGCTTAATCACTGAGCCACCCAGGCGCTCCTTTTTTGAAACTATTCTTTTTGGGATTTTCTTTTTTTTAAACTGTTGCTCTACCTTCAAGTAATGTTATACCATTTCAAGTATACCATAAGAACCTTACAAGAGTATACTTCCATTTTCCCCTCTCCCCTCCTTTGTATTATTGTCTTACATTTTACATCTACATATGTTATAAAATTCACAGTAACACATTATTATTTTTGTATAATGCTCCAGCATTTCTAGAATTTTTTTTTTCTTCCCTCTTCTACCATCTCCTCCTGTTCTGGAACTTCAGTTTCATGTATGTTAAATTGTTTAACATTGGTCACTTACAGATCACTAATGTGATGATGATGATGATTGCAGTGTTTTTGCTCTCTGTGCTTAATTTTGGATCATTTCTATTGCTATAACTTCAAGTTCCTTGTCTTCTGCAGTGTCTTATTTTCTGGTAGACTCCTCAAGTAGGATGGGATATAGTTTCAGGTACTATTTATTTTATATATAGAAGCTCCAGTTGGGTGTTTTTTTAAGTCTTCCATTTCTCCACTCATTATGTTCCTATTTTCTTTCACATTCTTGAGTATAAGATTTTAATAGCTTTAAAGATTCTTTTTTTTTTTCTGTTTGTTTTAAGATTTTATTTATTTCAGAGAGAAAGAGGATGAGAGAGGGGAGGAGTAGAGGGAGAAGCAGACTCCCTGCAGAGTAGGGAGCCCGATGGGACTCAATCCTGGGACTCCAGGATCATGACCTGAGCCAAGGATCATGACCTGGCCATTGCTTAACCAATTTTCTTATCCACTAATTCCATCATGTTTGTGTGATTCTAGTGTTTCTTCTGGTTATGGATCATATTCCCCAGCTTCTTTGGTTAGTAATTTTTATAGTTTTAGGTTGTGTTTATTCCTTTAAGTAGTGTCGGACTTGATTGTAATTACTTGTCAGTTTAAGCTCAGAGGGTCCAGAATAACCGCCTAGAGCTAATTTGGCCTCACTGCTAAGGTCATAACATTTTTTTTTTAAAGATTTTATTTATTGATTGACAGAAAGAAACACAGCTAGAGAGGGAACACAAGCAGGGGGAGTGAGAGAGGGAGAAACAGGCCTCCCGCTGAGCAGGGAGCTTGATTCGGGGCTGGATCCCCGGACTCTGGGATCATGACCTGAGCCACCCATGCGCCCCTAAGGTCATAACACTTTTTTAAAAGATTTTACTTATAAGTAATCTCTGCAGTCAGTCTGGGACTTGGATTTATAACCCTGCTATCGAGAGTCGCATGCTCTATTGACTAAGTCAGCCAGGCTTTCCAGGTGATAACCTCATAAAGACTGCCCAGTTCCCTTAGTACTCTGCCTAGTGGGAAAGCAATTACCGGCCTATGTGAACTTTAGGAATAGCAATAGAAATGATCCAAAATTAAGCTATTTTCCCCAGCCAGGTGATTTTCACCCCATGCATGCACACATTAGTACTCAGCAAACAATTTGCAGAGACAATTTGCAGATCTTTGGGGCTCATTCCCTGTGTGGATTCCTCTCTCTCGTGCTCTGTCCTGCAAATTAATGGCTGCTTTGGCCTCTGTGAATTCCACTCTTCTTCCCCTTAACTCAGTGAGACTGCTAGCCTTTGTTTTGCTTCCTCCTCCCATGCTACAGCCTGGAAACTGCCTCCAGCAGCAAGTTAGGGCAATCATAGGGTTCATCTCATTTGTTTCCCTTTTCTCCTGAATTACAGTTCTGTGCCGCTTGTTTTCCAGTATATGAAAATGGTTGTGTTATATAATTTGTTTAGTTTTCTGAATGTTTACAATGGAATGGCTGTTTTTATAGCCATTAATCCCTTATGGACAGAAACAGATCCTCTCACCTGTACTTACTTTTGTTGTTTTTATATTACAAAAAACCTATTGAGATGTAATACATATACAATTCACCCATTTAAAATATACAGTTCAGTGGCTTTTGATATATTAATAGAGTTGTGCAACCATCACCACAATCAACTTTAGAATATTTTCATCACCACCCAGAGGAACCCATACCCATAGCAGTCACTCCCCATCATCCCCTGAACCCTAGTCAATCACTAACCCATTTTGTGTCTCTACAGATTTGCCTACTCTGGACCTTTCATATAAATAAACATACAGTATGTAGTCTGTTGCTGGATTCTTTCACTTAGCATGTTTTAAGATTCATCCATATTATAGTATATATTAGTACTTTATTCCTTTCATTCCTTTTTATTGCCAAGTACTGTTCCATCAGATGGATATATGACATCCTTTCATCTGTTGATGATAGACATTTGGTTTCCCTTTTTGGTTATTTTGAATAATGTTGCTATGGATAGTTTTGTATAAGTTTTTGCATGGACATATATTTTTGTTTCTCTTGGGTTACTGATTGGTTTTTGAAGCCCTTTATATTGTCGTCAAATTAGCTCTTTGTCTATGCATGATTGAGAAATATTCTTTCCTAAATTATTACTTTTCTTCCTACCTTTTTTCCCAAGCAGAATTATTTTCTTTTTTAGATATCTTGTTTCATAGTTTCTGGGTTTTGTATCATATTTAGAAAAGCCTTCTACTCTACCATAGTACTTCTGTGGTTGTTTTTTTATGTTTACATCTTTTAACCATCTCTTGCTTTGAGGAAGGACTCTAACTTGATACTCCCCAATAGCATCAATAGTCCATTTTCCCCTACTGACTTGAATTGTCATTTTTATCATATATTAAATATAGGTATATGCTTGGGTCTATATCCATATTTTTACTTAGATTGATACATCTGATATTTGTGTGCAAGTTACATATTATTATATTTATTGTAGCTTTGTAATATTTTTTTACTTATTCTTGCTGTTTTCACTTGTTTAAACAGTTTTCTGTATGTACTTTAGATTTTGTTTTTCTACTTATAAAAGAAAAATCCTTTTGGTATTTTTTTTATTAGAAAGATAAAATAGTACTTTCATGTTTAAAAATTTGATCTGACTTTAGTTGGTTTTATATATGTTGTGAGATATGGATCTGATGTAATTTTTTCACACTGATAATTACTTGATCTAATATCATTTTTGAATCGTTCATCCTTTCTCCACTTATCTGTAATGCCACTTAGATTATATACCAAGTTTCCAAATGTGTATGGGTGTGATTCTGGGGTTTTGTGTTTCACTGGTCTCTTTATTTGTCTACCTCTTTATTGGTATCATTCTCATGCTTTAATTGCTTTGGAGTAAGTCTTATTATCTTATTTATGAAAGTTCTCTACCATATTCTTCAAGATTGTCTTGGCTATTCTTGCGTACTTGCTTTTCAATACACATTTTAGAATGAGCTCTTTAATTTCTATTAAAAGCTCTGAACTTTTGTTGAAATCACAGTGAATTTATAAATTTATGTAGAGAGAATTGATAGCCTTACAATATTGAATGTATCTGTGAATATGGTAAATCTTATTTATTTAGGTTTTCTTAAATATATTTCTTTTTTTTTTTAAAGATTTTATTTATTTATTTGACACAGAGAGAGCTATCACAAGGCAGAGAGGCCGGCAGAGAGAAGAGGAAGAAGCAGGCTCCCTGCTGAGCAGAGAGCCCCATGTGGGCCTCAATCCCAGGACCCTGAGATCATGACCTGAGCCCAAGGCAGAGGCTTTAACCCACTGAGCCACCCGGGTGCCCGGTTTTCTTAAATATATTTCAATGGAGTCTTATAATTTTCTCCATATGAATCAAATGTATCTTGTTAGATTTATTTACAGTTTCTTTATATTTTTTGTCATTGTTATGATATCTTGTTAAAAATCAAATAATGTAACTTTTTGTGGCTAGAAGATAGAAACATTCTTGAATATACAACTTTTTTCAACTCTCCATTAATTTAATAATTTATGTGTATAATCTCATTTTTTAAAAAAAGATTTTATTTATTTATTTGACAGAGAGAGAGATCACAAGGAAGCAGAGAGGTAGAGAGAGAGAGATCACAAGCAGGCAGAGAGAGGAGGAAGCAGGCTCCCTGCTGAGCAGAGAGCCCTGATGTGAGCATCCATCCCAGGACCCTGATATCATGATCTGAGCTGAAGGCAGAGGTTTAATCCACTGAGCCACCCAGGTGCCCTCATTTATTCTTTATAGAAAAAATCCTATCAACTGAGAATTATGACAAGTTTATTTCTTTGGTTGCAAGTGTACATTTTTTCTTGTTGACTAAAAAGCTTTAATAAAGGTAATAGCATTAAATTCCACAAATCATTTCATTTTTAGTAAGTACTAGCCAATAACAGAAGTCCTACAGATAGTAAGGCAAAACCCCCAAAATATGGTCTCTGCTTGGGGAGATTAGATTGGTGTTTTAGGAAGACTGTGTCTGTAGTATGGAAAATGGACCAGAGAGCAGTAAGACTGGAGGCAAGGAAACCAGACCAAGTAAGATGTTACTCCACCAGTTCAAGGGAGAAAAGATGGGAGACCTAGATCAGAAGACTACAAACAGCGGCCAGCTGCCTGATTTTATATGACTTGCGAACTATGAATGGTTTTTTTTTTACATTTTAAATAGTTGAAAAAGGCCCTAAGAAGAATATTTTATGACACATGTAGATTATATGAAATTAATAATTTTAGTGGTGATTCATAAAACTTCATTGAAACACAGCCATGTCTATTCATTGATGTCTATTACTGTGTGTGGTGCTTTTGTGTGACAGCAGTAGAGTTGAATAACTGTGACACTGACTATATAATTCACAAAGCCCAAAATAGTTACTATCTAGCTCTTTATTATCTAATTTTTTTTAGATAATAAATTTAAATATCTAATTTATCTAATTTTTTATTAAAAAACTCTACTGGCCCCTGATCTAGATAGTGTCAGTGGGAGTAGAAAGAAATGGATACATTGGAAATATAGTTAGAAGTAGAATTGACAAGACATGGTGATTAATTCCAGATGGCAGTCAGAAAAACAGGATTAAAGGATTATTCCCATATTTCCTGTTTGGAAAGCTGAGAAATAGTGATTTGACTTATAGAAATAGAAAATATGGAAAGCAGGAGGAGAATTCCATTTTAGGTATATTTAATTTGAGGTGTATGTAAAACAGAACTATCTGGGAGGCAGTTCTATACATGAAAGAGACCTACACATATTTACCCAAAAAATATGAATATAGTGATCCAAAGGGTCATGTGCACCCCAATGTTTACAGCAGCAATGTCCACAATAGCCAAAATGTCTATCAACAGATGAATGAAGAAGATTCACACCACATATATATTAGGGGCCCCTAATTGACTTTAAATTTAAAAAAAAAGAAGAAAGAAATCTAGACAGGTTTAATATCATCAGCATGTATGTGCAGAACGAATGATGAGAGGGGATGGTACTGCCCTTGTAGAGTACATATAGTGAGAAGAACAGAGGGTCTAAAGAAAAAAGCCTTTAAAGACATTAATATTTAAGGAATGGAGAGGGTAAAAAGAACCTGAAACAGAATCTGACAAATAGCAGTTTGAGA
>PITA01008301.1:53448-85545 GCA_004023965.1 Spilogale gracilis | reverse complement strand
TGATTTGCTTAAAATTCCACTTCCTGAGAAGTAGAAACTGCAATTAAATCTTTGTTTGCTGCCCTAGGGGCAAGGGAGTCCACCTTGGGCCTATAGTTTTCTTTTTAACAATAAGCTGAGACCAACACAAAACACTGTATTAGCTAAAGTCAATACTACTCAGATTTCCTTAGTTTATACTTACTGTCATTTTTCTGTTCTAGGACACCACATTACATTTAGTTGTCAGGTCTCCCAAGGCTCTTTTCAGCTCCAACAGTTTCTGAGACTTTTGGTTTTGGTTACCTTGACGGTTTTGAGGAGTATTGGTAAAGTATTTTGTACGATGTCTATCAATAGAGATTTGTCTGATGTTTTTCTTAGGATCAGATGGACATTACAGGTGTGGTGAAGGAAAACCACAGAGGCAAAGTGCCAGTCTCACCTCATCATACTGATGGTACATACTATCAATAAGACTTTCACTGTTGATGTTAACCCTGATCACTTGCTTGAGGCAGTGCTTGTCAGGATTATCAACTAAAGATGCTATTTTCCCCATTTGTATATTGTACTTTTGGAAGGAAGTCATTATGTACAACCCACGTGTAAGGAGTAAGGAGCTACCTTCCACCTCCTTGATAGTAAAGTATAAATATATAACTTATTTGAATTTTTCTACATGAGAGATGTCTCTTCTCCCATTTATTTATTTATTCAATAATTTATCTGTATCAATATGGACTCATGAATATTTATTTTATACTTTACTACTTTCTTTATTTTGCTAACCAAATTGTTCCAGTTTCGGTCAGTGGGAGCTCTTTCAGTTTGTTCTTATGTCCCTTTGACATCACATACCCTTATCATGGTGGAGGAGATTTTAAATTTGAGATCTTCCTTACTTTCTAGCACTACAAGATACTTCAGATTTATCTTGTACATTCTTTGCCCATTCCTAGAGCCAGCCATTTCTGCAAGACACCCTGGTTCCTTTTACTGGAGAATGATACTAGAAACCAACATCTGGTTGATAGATGCACTCATTGCTACTGAGACCTCATTGGTTCTAGAACTTCTCAACTGACACAGCAAGAAACTATATGTCTAGACTAACCTATATTTAGATACACATATCTATAAATATTTCTGTATGTTACCATCTGTGTCTATATTAGGCTAAACATGAGGTCACAATAATGTTTCCAACTCTAGATCACTATCCCATTCTAGATCATTGTAGTCTCCTCTCTTTGCTTATCTGTAACCTCCAACAGTGACACACCCTGCTCCCACCATCTGCCATCTATTTGCTTATTTGTTCAGTTCCAGTAGGCATATACTGTAGTTTCAGAATTGTTAACCTATACCCCTATGAGAAACAATTTTATCAACCAGAATAAAGTGCCTTAGTACAGTACCTTTTGCAGACTCTGCTTGTTTCCAAAGTTACTCCGGTCAGCCCTGTTCTCCCCAACCCACACCTACACCCTATAGTGAAACTATTTCATACATTTATAGAGCGATTAGATTGGGTTTTTTACATTCTTATTACATCTGGGATCTTCCACTTTCTGATTCTTTTTTTTATTGCATACATTAAGTTTCACTCTTTGTGCTATAAAGTTCTATGAGTTTTGACAAATACATGTCACATATCCATCACCAGAACCACATAAAGCAGTTTCATGATGCCAAAAAGACCCTTAAACTTTCCTTATTCAACCCCACACCCAAACTGCTGGAAACTACTGAACTGTTTATCATCTCTACAGTTTTGCCTTTTCCACAAGTCATTTAAGTAAACCATACAGTGTGCAGCCTTTTCAGACTGGCTTCTTTCACTTAGTAATATACATTTAAGATCTTAGCATTCATGTCTTTTCCTAGCTTAGTATTTCATTTCTCTATTATCACTGAAAAGGAAATGTACTATGGTTTGTTCATCCATTCACCTACTGCAGGGCATTTTGGTGGGTATCAGCTCTTGGCAATTATGAATAAAATTGATATAAACATTCATATGCAGTTTTATGTGTGGACATAAGTTTCAATTCATTTGGTTAAACATCTGGGAGTGTAATACCGGGATCAAATGGCAAGACTATGTTTAGCTCACCATTTTAATAGATATCTAGTACTATGGTAGTATCTTACTATTGTTTTAATTTGCAATTCCCTAATGACATGATGTTGAGTATGTTTTCATATACGTATTTGCTATCTATTGTTGCCCCTGGTGAGGGGTCTTTCAGATCTTGGACCAATTTTTAAATGTAGTTGTTTTCTTCTTGTACAGTTTGAAGAGTTCTTTATATATATTGGATTCAAGTCTTTTTACAGATAGGTGTTCTGAAAAGATTTTTTGTGGCTTTTCATTCTCTTAACAGTGTCTTTCATAGAGAAATTTTTAGTTTTAGAGTAGTCCAACTTACCAATTTTTTCTTCCATGTGTCATACTTTGGGTTATATATATATCTACAAAGTCATTACCAAATCCAGGGTCATCTAGATTCTCTGCTATCCTCTAGAAGTTTAATAGTTTTGCATTTTACTTTTAGGTCTATGATCCGTTCTGAGTTAATTTTTTAAAAAGGTGTAAGGTCTGTGCCTAAACTTGTTTTGCATGGGGATGTCCAATTGTTTCAGCATCATTTGTTGAAAAAACTACCCTTTCTCCCTAGAATTGTCTTTGATCCTTCATCAAAAACCAGCTGACTATATTTGTAGGAGTCTTTATCTGGACTCCCTATTCTGTTCCATTGATCTGTTTGTCCATTCTTTAGCTAATACCATAACATCTAAATTACTGCAGCTTTATTGTAAGTTTTAAGCCAGGTATTATCAGTCTTTAGACTTCATTCTTCTTCAATATTGTATTGCTTATTCTGGGTCTTTTGCCTTTCCACATAAATTTTACAGTTTTTCAATATCCACAAAAAAATTTGCTGGGATCTTGACTAGAATTGCATTGAATCTATAGATCAAGTTTAAAAGAACTGATGTCTTAGTAATATTGTGTCTTCTATCAATGAACATGGAATATCTCTACATTTATTTATGATCTTCTTTGATTTATTTCATCAGGGTTTTGTAGCTTTCTTCTTATAGACACTGAATATAATATTAATTCTTGTTATAAATAGTATTTTTTAATTTCAAGTTTCAAATGTTCATTGCTGATATATAGGAAAGCAGTTGATTCTTACATATTCATCTTGTTTCCTATGACCTTGACTTAATGACTTATTTGTTCCAGAGTTCATTCATTTGTATATTTATCATTCATTAATGATAAATACTGCATTAAGTAGGACTTCCAGTTAATACTGAATGATATAATCATTCCCTCCATAGTTTTCCCAGCACATACCCAACTAGTTCATGATAAAAATGTAATCCTCATATTGGTCTAATAATCAGAAGGTGAATTAAGGGCAGGTTCTGAGGTGAACCAACATAATATTGCTGCTTGCCTCACAATCTTCAAGAAAAGGAGACTCCTTTTTCCTACAGTGGAGAGTCGGTGCCACATCTGCAAACATAGAGAGCACAAAAGAATCTACATGTTCAAGTTTATGTACCAAGATAACCTCATAACAGGTCTTAGGGTCTCACTCCTTCTCTATCAGGGACTTAATCTTTGGCATATTTTTGGCTAGGCTGAGAATTCATCCTTTGTTTCCAAGTTCTGCCACTCTTTAAAATAAGGTAATGTGCTGATCATCATCTCCATCTCTCCTTCACTACTAGGAAATAAAGTCACTTTGAAAGCTATGTAAGCTGTCCTCTAACTCTCACACTTTTTTTGAAATTGGTGATTGATTGTCCTGAGCTTATGATTTTCTCTTTTCAATCACAATCAATGACAGTCACCCAAATTCAGTTCTTCTATTCCTTCTCTGCTACCCTCCAAATCCCAGTGATAATAAACAAATCAGTGCAAATTCTTTCACTATATACATGCCCATTCACCAAAGATGAAAGGCTCAACAACTGTACTTCTACCATATATCATAACAGATTATCATAACTGACAATGAAATATTCTGTTCTACTGACAGAAAGTAATCCAACCTAGGATCCCATTCTTAGCGTCTACTTCCTAGGAGCATTTCTAGAAATGAATACCTTAGGTTGAGTTCCCTAGAAACAGAGCCTGAAATAGAGCTTGTAATATACATAATTTATTGAGAGGATGCTCTTCAGGAAAAAATTCTATAGAGAGAGAATTAGGCAGAATAGGAAAGGAGAAGGAGTCAAGCAGGGATGCAGTCTTTGGTGAAAGCTAACTATGGCTTAATCTATAGTAGGAGGCTCAGAAGCATAAACCCACCACAGTTTAACCCTTCCTGAGGAAAAAAGCCAGACTTGGGTGCTCCTACATTAGTCATCACGACTGAGTAACATCCCTAGTGGCGTTGTAACTGCCAGAGGTAGATGGTTCCCATTAAAAGAGGACCAGTTGTCTGGGGAGCAGCCATGAACTGTTGACATAGTATCCGAGGGCACAGATATACTCACTGGCTTGGTAAATAGGAATCTGAGCAAGACACCACTAAACTACTACAAGTATTCAAAGAAGATTCTTTTCAGTATACAATGTTAGGTCAACTGGATATCCAGTTGACTGAAAATATATTAATCTTGAACTTTCCTCATACCATATTAAAATGTAATAAAAGTCTTATATAAATAATACACAATAAAAGTCCTAGAAAAACTATATTATCTATACATTATTAGAGTAATATAAGATTTTTTTTTGATAGAATGTACAAGAGCAGGAGACAAGGCAGGCCAGATGGAGAAGGAAAGAGAAAATCTTAAATAGGATCCAAAACCACTGCAGAGCCCAATATGGGGTTTGATCACATGACCCTGAAATCATGAGCCGAAGTCAGATGCTTAATCAACTGAGCCACCCAGGCACCCTAAGGTTTCTTAAACATTATACAAAAAAGCATTATTCTTAAAGAAAATGATGGTGGGGGAGTACCTGGGTGGCTCAGTCATTGGGTGTCTGCCTTTGGCTCAGGTCACGATGCCAGGGTCCTGGGATGGAGGCCCTCACCAGGTTCCCTCTTGACAGAGAGCCTGCTTTTCTCTCTCTCATTCCCCCTGCTTGTGTTCCCTCTCTAACTGTGTTTTTCTCTGTCAAATAAATAAATAAAATCTCTTAAAAAAAAAAAAAGAAAATGATGGTGGAATTAGTAGCTTTTGTACATTTAAAGACCTGTTTAAGAGAATGAAAGACAAGCCACATAATGAAAGAAGATAAGTGCATGAAGACAACTGACCAAGGTCTCATATCCAAAAGAGATGACATATTCCTACAAAGCAATAAGAAAAAGACCAGCAACCTTTTTTTTTAGTTGACAAAAGACATAAGCTGGCACTTCACAAAGAGGATACCCAAATGACTAATAAACATAGGAAAGAGCTCTCAAGTTCATAAATCACCAGAAAACTCTGAAACCAGTATATATCCATCAGAGTGTCTAGAAGTAAGAAGACTAATAATAATACGTGCTGACTAGGATGTGGGAAAATTGGAACTTGAATACACTGCTACTGGAAAGCTGAATTGTTATAGCCACTTTGAAAAACTGTTTAGCTGTATCTACTGAAAGAGAATATATGTCTACTCAAATGCATACAAATTTCATTATTAGGTAAATACTGAATATAAATGTGTACAGGTGAAGAGAACAGGACATGTACAAAAATGTTCATAGCATGGGGTGGCTCAGTCATTGAGCATCTGTCTTCGGCTCAGGTCATGATCCCAGAGTCGTCCCGCATTGGGCTCCCTGCTCAGAAGCCTGCTTCTCCCTCTCACTCCCCTGCTTGGGTTCCCTCTCTAACTGTGTTTCTCTCTGTCAAATAAATAAATAAAATATTTTTTAAATGTTCATAGCAGCGTTATTCTTAATAGCTAAAAACTAGAAAAAAACAAAGTGCTCTTGAAAAGTAAAATAGAAATAAATATATATAGTCTCTCTACATATATATATAAAGTATATTTAGTCATATATTCACAAAATGAAATTTTATACTGTATAAAAATGAACAAATTACTGCCACATGCAACAATATAAATTAGTGTCACAAAAAAAATCCATACTGTCTAATTCCATTTATATAAAGCTTAAGTTGTCTCTGGGGAAAAAGGAGGGTACAATGATTAGAAATAGGCACAAGAGGATTTTCTGGATGCTGGTAATGTTATATTTCTTGACATACATTTTGTGAAAATCCATCAAGGTCACACTAAGGATTTATGTCTTTACCTATATGAATTTTTATACATCAATATATAATATTATTTAGTAAAATGGAATTATAATCAGTAAGTTGTGGCTTTCTCATTTAGCCCAGAAATATAACCTTTAAAAAATGTGTATTAAGTCTAATGCTAAACCCCATTATAATTACAATCAGATAATTCTGTATCATTTACAAAGCCTCTGCGAATGTATTATCTTTTCATTAGTGTAATAATAAAAACAACTAAACCACTATTAGAACATGTCTATAGTAAAGGAAACACAGAGACCAGGTTATGTAAAGTTATGGCATGAGAGGGAAATGAGAGATATGTAAAATGCTGGAAAATCTTTTTAGTCCCCAAGCATATCCAATGTAGTATGATTTTATTTTTCTGACTACCTTATCATATTTTTTACTATCTTCTTCACATTTTCCCCCACCTTTTCTTCTACTTTTTCCTCCTCAATGTTTCTCTCCTTCCCTCCCATTTCCTTTCTTCTTCAGTCTCCTCTATACAAGTTTCATGGAGACAGTGTATAGAGAGGTGAAGGTACCATCATTAAGGCTATTCCTGGAGGAAATAGCCTTTAATTTGTTGGCTTTAATTTTTCATCTGCCTAGGTTTTCTCAAAAGGAAAAGGACAGAGCATGTAAACATGGTAGCTAGCTAACTGTCCACCAAAAATTCATGGCTCCCCATCCATAGTGTAAAGATTATCTGAAAATTGATTCCCAGCCAAGGACTACATTTCCCAGTCTCCGTTTTAATTAGGTGAGACTATATAAATGAGTCCTAACCTATGCAAAGTGAGTAGAAATTTTACATGCGATGTCCAGTTTTGGTCCATAAAATTCTCCTATGCATTTTCCTCTCTGCCCTTTTCCTCTAGGGGGAATCCTGGAGTATCCTCATACTGAAATTGGTAAGGCCTCCATTATCCTGGATTTCTGAATGACTGTGTGGAGGAGGGATACTGCCTATTCCCTACCCAACACTTATATGGGCAAGAAATGAACTTATATTATAATTTGATCTATTATATACTTTGGGGTCTATTTAGTAAAGCAATTGGCCTACCCTAATAGATACAAAGTAATTTCAGAATCTTTAGTAAACAAGGATCACTGAATTATCTTTTCCAAGCCCTAGGCTTGGTAAATTTTCTGCGACTATACTTGTATGGAGGAGAGACTAATTTTTCCATTCCATGTAATGTTATTGAGGTCTTCCTCACTTGGTCTGCTTTCTAAAACAGGAAACAGGGTGGTTGTGTGTCAAACTAATGTGCCATTAAATCAGAAAAAGGGGACAGTGAAGGGGGTTGGAAAATGCCAATTAATTCCTGTTGCCCAAATAAAGGTGTATTTTTTTCCTTAATTCTCCACCGGTATCTTCACTAAGTGAAATGATTTTACTAATAGACCATCAGAGTGCTCTGCAGAGAGTGCAACAGTTGAAAAGGATGATGAGACTTAGTGAAGTTTCATTCAAAATACAGTGGTTTCCTGAAAGACTCAGTTTCAGAATTCTATGGTTTGGAAACCAGAGATGAGGCTTATTTTGTACAAATGTTCTATTTTTAAAACAAAAAGCAGCAAATACTGAGTGCTTTGGTTGGGTGTCCCACTACCCAAGCCTCCAGCTTAGAAAAACAATGCCCAGAAATTCCAGGAGTCTACTTCACATGTGGCTTGGCAGGTGCTTTATACCTAAAGGCACCTGAAGTTGTCAGACTGGCTCAAACTGCTCTGACCATAACCTTGGGGAACCAGTTCATGTTTTCCATGACTGCATCCCAGGAACATCTGGGAATCTCCTGAAAAATTAATAATGAGTTATGGGTAGAAATCTGATAAAGGACTTATGACATTGGCTTTAATAACATATGAGTTTGACATGATTAACTTTACCATAATAAAAGCCAAATGAATTAGAAATTACTTAGTGCAGTATTTTAGCCCATCACTGACATAGGTCAAGGTACCCCAAGTGCAATTTTAATGAATACAGTGTTTGTTATGAGGCCACTAAGATGATAGCATATAAAGTGTCACTGATATCCATATGACTCCATTTGGCATTCTAACAGTTTCACTGTTTACAATTCAGGGCTTTCTGATCACGTGGTGGGGTACATTCCATAGCTCCCTCTGACAACATAATTCCAGTGTGTCATTTCAGAAGAATATTGAACTAGACCCTAACTTGGCTACTATTTGAGTACTCTAAATTCCCAAGGGGTTACTTTTGATGGGAATCTGGCCCCAACTGCTCTGAAATGTTCATGTTTAACCTCTACAACTGAACCCAAGAACTATCTAGCACAGATTTAGTGTTTAATACAGCAGGTCATCCTGGGCTAACAAATATGAGGATACTCCAGTGAAGAAAAATGAAACTGACTGATGCTAAGGACTATCACTTCAGGTTAATGATCCTCAATGAAAGGCTATGTTGTTCATGCTTCAGGATAACCATGCATCCATGACTGGAGGGATTGCCAGTGTCCACAGAAACCTCTCACACACTGTCTCCATTTACAAACATGCACACACATACATATATAAGTACATGCACACACATATACAGTCGTCTGACTACCTATAGTACTGATTTGAGTTTTCATTCATAAACTCCAGCTGTCTTGAAAACATAGATTACATCTTCCTCCATTAGAGGACTTCTTAGAGGTATAAGCAAATGGGAGTTTTACCACACTTTATGAAACACTTTTAATTAAACATAGATTTTTTATTATAAAAGTAGTATTTATACATATACAAATTAAAAAATGTGTTAAATTTGCTTAAATTGCTTAAAAAAGTAATACATATTTATTAAAAAACTAGAAAATATGAGTCAACAAAGATAAACTTTTTTTTTAAGATTTTATTTATTTGACAGAGAGAAACACAGCGAGAGGGGAACACAAGCAAGGGGAGTGAGAGAGGGAGAAGCAGGCTTCCTGCTGAGCAGGGAGTCTGATGTGGGACTCGATCTCGGGTCTCTGGGATCATGACCTGAGCCGAAGGCAGTTGCTTAACCAACTGAGCCACCCAGGCGCCCCAAAGATAAACTCTTAACTCTACCATCTATAGATAGCCACTATTAACATTTTGATGCATGTCCTTATAGATTTGCATTGTTCAGAATGGTAGCCTCTAGCCACATGACACTAATGAGCATATAAAATATATCTAGCCCAAACTGAAATGTGTTCTAATCATAAAATATTCACTGGATTTCAAAAACGTAAAATACTCTCAAATACAAAAATACATAAAATCTCATTAATAATTTTGTTAGTTACTATTTTGTTCATTATATTAATATTTAATATTATCTTGGTTATATTGACTTAAATGTACATTATTAAAATTAATTTCAATTATTTCTTTATACTTGTCTAAATGTGGCTGCTAGAAAATTTTAAAAGACATTTGTGGCTTACATTTGTGACTTGAAATGTATTTCTACAGAATAATGCTATTCTAGAACTTTTCTTCTGTGTATACATTAACCTCTGTGTTACAATATGTATGCTTCTAGAACTTTTCTTCTGTGTATACATTAACCTCTGTGAGTGTTACAATATGTATGCTTTTTGTTTTAAGTGGACTTTTTAACTTTAACAATGTATTATGAAGATATTTCTATATCAGTAAATATTTATTGGCAACACTATTTTGATAATATTTATTAAACAACTTAGTATTATATTAATCATCTTAATTATTTAAGCAATGCCTTAGGGTTAAACTTTCAGGTTGTTTCAACTGATATATTTCCAATAAAAATAAAGAATTTCTATAATCGGGGGTGCCTGGGTGGCTCAGTTGTTAAGCATCTGCCTTCGGCTCAGGCCATGATCCTGGAGTTCCAGGATGGAGTCACGCATCAGGCTCCCTGCTCTGTGGGAAGCCTGCTTCTCCCTCTCTTACTCCCCCTGCTTGTGTTCCCTCTCTTGCTGTGTTTATCTCTATCAAATAAATAAATAAAATCTTTAAAAAAAAAAACAGAATTTCTATAATCACAGAGTGTTTCTTAATTCACTGTAAGACACTTTTACCTTTTCAAAAAAATAAGAATAAACCAGTAGACATCCCTAAGATGAGGATTTAAGATTCAGTAATTTTATCACTATATGTTATATTAGGTTTCTCAAAAAAAAAAAAAAAAACAGAACCAATTAGATAGAGAGATAGATTTATTACAGAAATTGGCTTACACAAAAATGGAAGCAGAGCAGACCCACAATCTGTTGTCTACAAAGTGAAGAACCAGGAAAGCCAGTGGTAAAATTCATTCCCTGTCTGAAGACCTGATAACCAGAAGTGCTGATCCCCAAGGTCAGGAGAAGATGGATATCCCAGCTTAAGCAGAGAGAATATTCACCCTTCCTCTGTTGGTTTGTTCTGTTCAGGCCTTCAATGAATTAGAGGATGCACACCCACCTTGGTGCAGACAATCTTTATACTCAATCTACTAACTTAAATGCTAATCTTTTCTGAAAAAAAAAAAACACCCTCACAGACACACCAAATATACTGTTTTACCAGTTATCTGGGCATCCCTTAGCCCAAACAAGTTGACAAATAACCATCACACATACATTTAGGAAAAATTACCAGGGAGAGTATTCTGAAGTATGTCTAAAAACATCTCCAAGAAAGATTTAGCTTGCTCTCAGACTGATCTGCTTTGTACTTTGTACTTGAGTAGGTCAATATTCATTTAAGGCCAAAAAAAACTAATCTGTATATAAATTAACATATATAATTACATGTATCTAAGTTCTTATAGATTAATAAAACATTTACTCAGCTATGGGTTCTCTAGTTTTTTCTAATAGATTTTATGAGAATTTGTTTTTGTGCATTGATTTTAAGTCAGCTAAAAGAGCTCTCATTACCTGATGATACAGCCAAAAAAGAATAGGATCCATCCATAAACACATACTGGTGACTTTGTTCATAGCAAGTGGACTGGTAAATGTGTTTAGGCAGCCTAAAAATACCCTAGCCAAAAACTCAGGAGAATGTTTTAAATTAGCCTTATAAAAGAAGTTTCTTCTCTGTTACTTTGTTCTTCTGTTACTCTATCTCCACTTCCTTCTAGCTTAAAGTCAAACCAAAGTCCCTATATATTTCAAAGGAAGCTCAATGTTAAAAAAAAAAAAAAAAACAGAAGATGTGGGCGCCTGGGTGGCTCAGTCATTAGGCATCTGCCTTTGGCTCAGGTCATGATCAGAGAGTCCTGGGATCAAGCACCACATCGGGCTCCCTGCTCAGCAGGAAGCCAGTTTCTCCCTCTCCCACTCCCTCTGCTTGTGTTTCCTCTCTCGCTGTATCTCTCTCTGTCAAATAAATAAAATATTTAAAAGGGGGGGGGCAGAAGATGAGAAGCTGTCCCTAACCAACAAGAAAGGGCTTACATAAAAGGGGGTTTTCTATGATTTTTTTCAAGATTTTATTTTTAAGTAATCTCTACCCAACATGGAGCTTGAACTCACACCCTCAAAATCAAGAGTTGTATGGTCTACCAACTGAGCCAGCCAGGCAATCTGAGGTTTTCTGTGATTTTTTACTAGAAAACATTTCAATAGAATTTCAGTCCTATAAAGAAAGGCTCCATACCTCTATGAAAAACCAGAGTCTCCTCAGCATTCCAGCTAGTACCAGGCAACATACAACATCCAGCCCACCACCCTGGCCATATTTCCCTAGGCCTTGAGATAAGCTACAGACAAATGGCCCAACAAAGTCATCACTGTCTACAAGTAGGCATACCTGATCATTGGCCTAAGGAATGTAGCCTTTATTCCTATAAGTGCTGCATTATTAAAAGGAATGGAACTAGCTTTAAAAGAAACTTCACAAAATAAATGCACCTACTATCCAGTCCTGCTCGGGATATGACACTCTACTTCAGTAAAACAGATAACATTTTGAGGTTAACCCTCAATATTAAATGCTATTTGACTGTGCTCTGTAAACACTGCAAAGTAAACCACATGCATTTACTCAGAACATTTTAAATGTGGGCTGAAATAAAATCCTAGAACCTTCATTGGTACTGCGTCTATTTTAAGATGATAAACAGAAAGAAATACTTATAAACACCCCCTCTCGTAAATATTTCTAGCTTTAATCCAGAACTCTTGGTTTCTATTTTTCACTGAAATTTTTTGTTGTACTACAAAATGTAGGTCAAGTTGTTGGAGAGTGCTAGATAGACTGTGTTTATATCAAAAAGTAAATGGTAAAATCCTTCTAGCCTGAGATAGTTTAAAAAAATAACTCCTGCCAGTGTGCAGGGTATCCTGATTCAGGGTATCCCCAATAAATCTGAGAAATGCTTAACACAGACTTCTCTGAATGCTACATTTTAATCATAATTGTGTAACTTTCCCTTGAGGGAAAATTCGTAAGAACTAAAATTCACAAGACCCTCTATTCCTGAGGACCAATAATAAAAAGTACAAATGAAATCTTATTCAGGTTCTTATGCCTAATGAGGTCATAGAAAGATCCTACACAAAACTAAAGGCAATAGGTGTGTTACAGACTGAATGTGTCACCCCAAAATTCATACACTGAAGTCCTAATCCCCAATATGATGGTATTTGGAGGTAAAGCCTTGGGGATGTAATTAGGTTTAGATGAGGTCATAATGATGGAGCTCCCATGATGCAATTATTACCGTTACAAGAAGTAGAAGAGACCAGACCACCTCCACCATCACCATGTAAGGATATAGCAAGATTTCCATCTGCAGGTGAGGAGAGGACTCATCAGAAACTAAATGTGCCAGCACCTTGATTTTGAACTTCCAGCCTCCAGAACTGTGAGAAATAAATGTCTGTTGTTTAAGTTGCCAAGTCTATGGTATTTTGTTATAGTAACCTAAACAGACTAAGTCAAGGTGAAACTTGAGGACAAGTCAGGCTCAGAGAAGCCATCACCAACTTCAGTTTTAATTTCCCTTAGCTCACAGATCCTATAAGCACATATTGATATCTAAACAGCTGGTTTTGAACAATAACATACATGAAAGCCTCAGTGTTATAGGAGTAGCAGAGAATATGACAGCAGTATAAAATCTTAGTTCTTTGAAATCTGCAGAAGAAATGTCCATCAACTTTTGGTCATTGAAGGAAATGTTCTAGGCCCTTCTATCTGACTTGTTCATTTTCCTACTTTAGATATGTCACACAGAGGATAAATGGAAATAAATATCAACTTCCCTGTTAGGAAGCCTGGTTTGGTGAAAATCAATTTAAAACTCTTGGTAAGGAATGCCTGGGTGGCTCAGTCAGTTAAGCAACTGCCTTTGGCTCAGGTCATGATCCTGGGGTCCTGGGATCAAGCCCCATGTCAGGCTCCCTACTCAACAGGGAGTGTGCTTCTCCTCCCTCTCCCACTTCCTCTTCCCCTACCAGCTTGTGCTCTCTCTCAGGCTCTCTCTCAAATAAATAAATAAAATCTTTAAAAATTTAAAAAAATTTTTAAAAAACTCTTGCGGGTGCCTGGGTGGCTCAGTCAGTTGAGCATCTGTCTTCAGCTCAGGTCATGATCTTGGGGTCCTGGGATGAAGCCTGGTGTCAGGCTCCCGGGAGCCTGCTTCTCCCTCTGCTTACCACTCCCCCTACTTGTGCTATCTTGCTTGCTCACTCTCTCTCTCTGTCAAATAAAGACCTTTTAAATAAAGAAAATAAACAAACAAACAAATAAAACTCTTGGTAAAATGAGATGTTACAAAATATGTTGACATCACTGTGCCTGAAATAAAAAGCCAACTCTTCTTGTAGCTACTTCGAAATTTGTAGAAAACCATCAACTCCCATAGTGTGAACTAGAAGTTGTTCAAAAAACAGCTGGACTTTTACAAAGTCTCTGGAAATAAGTTATACACACACACACACACACACACACACACACACACACACACACCCCTCTAGTTTGTCTGAAGACAATTTTTTGCTAATTTAACCCCCAAAATAAAATGAATGTTTATACAACATCCAAGTAGATAAATGCAGTCATTTTGGACAAGTCATTTTGGATAATTTGGTTATCAGGCATTCTTCAAATATAGCCATCTTAATGATTATCACAGATCTTGCTCAAATGATTGTGATATATAACCATTAGGGTATGTGAAGTGGGATTAGTCAAGTGCCAAGGTATGGTAAAAGAGTGTTCAGAGTAACTCCAGATCCTGGAGCAGGCCCTATTCTGAATGAAGTCCTATAGTTTTAAGAGTAACCTTGACCTGAATTAAAGGTAATTTATCTAGCAGTACTTATTTGGTGCTGCATGAAGGAAAGAAAAGTATGCTTACAAGTAAAGCCTCTGCATCCATAAGACAAAATAATATATAAACCACAAGGGAAGGGAATGAAACTCTATCAAGAAGAAAGATGTGAAACTTAGGATACTACTAATAGAGTACATGGATCTGCAGTTCATTGATATACAAGGTGAGTTCCTTATGCTTTTCTGACTGAGGTGACCCACCTCAATCTCCAACCACTCACTTCTAACACATTAAAACCACATAATCCTGTTGAGAATAGGACTTCCATTGTTAAATGTCAACAGCTCCCAGGAGGCCTCATATCTAGTGTTAATTCCAATATAGACTAGATTAGCTAAAGTTTTAAATGAAGATGTCACTAGTGCTTAGAAAATAGGTAGCACATCTTTGTACACCTGACGTACTGAAGGCACCGCGGTGGCCACATCTGCATGGTGACAAGGTGGTAAGAGTGCTGCCGAACCCCTGGTGCTTCCTAGTCCCTTAGCTCTTACAGAAAAATGGGGAGATGTTCAGAGGCTCAAGTTCACAGAAGGCAGACATGACATGGGGGTCATCTTTGAAGGGCTCCTCGTTGTAGGGGATGGTGAACGGTGCCAAGTTTTCAAAGGTCAGGAGCTCTTCCCCATCTAAGGGGTGCGGCTCCTACCGCCCAGACGTCTCAGGTTGTTAGGAAATTAAAACAACCTCTGGGTACTGCAGTCTCAATTTTCATTTAGAAGAGGCCCAGAAGACCTGTCAAAAGTTAAGCAGGGAGGAGGGACAAAATGCTGGAGAAGTAGGAGGCCCCATTTCAAAGTGAGCTAAATATCTACCAGAACACTGTGAGCTGAAGTGAGCTAAATATCTACCAGAACACTGTGAGCTGAAGTGAGCTAAATATCTACCAAAAGTGAGCTAAATATCTACCAGAACACTGTGAACAACCATGAAATCAGCCTGAGATGTAAGACTACACACTCCTGGATCTCTACAGGAGCAGAACAGCATCAGTGGAGAGGTAAAGCAGAGCGCTGGGACTGATTTCGGGGGAGAAATGCAAGAGGGAGGGAGCCACCAGAAGCGATGCATTGGAAAGCAATACCCCAATATGAAAGTGCCCTGTACTTGGGGAGCAGCATCAGATTGCAGTCTGGTTAAAAGCACTCAAAACAAAGGGTCTTAAGAGGCAACCAGGCAAAGTTAATGGCTGCTAGCAGGGACATAAAACTGTGGCTCCAGGCCTGCAGTAGAAAGCACTCCCAGTGACCAAGGGAACCCAGCGGTGAGGGTAAGCCCCTAAGTCCACGCTTGGACCACTGCCTGGGCTAAGTGCATGCAACCTGCCACAGCGGTGACTCTGCAGCCTTCCGCACAACTTGCAGGAGCACAGGATTCTAGTGCACTCAGAGTGGGTGTGAGCTCCAGAGAGTGTCCAGACCATGACAAGCTTGAAAAAACCAATATCACTCATGGTTTCTGTGGCACGGGAGTGAAGCAACAACCGGGGAACTTGGGCACCATTCTGGCTGGCAATTGCAGTGCATGCTACCTGTGAGAGGTGGCGGGGTACAGGGGAGAGTGCAGAGGGAGTCTGGGTGCCCCGCACCATCCAGAGGGGAGTTAACTGGTTTATTGTGTCCTGACTTTCTGAAAAGCTGCAAAAAGCCGCAAAAGAACAAAAACCTCCAGAGAACAAAAGCCTGAAAACCCGGTTTCCATAGAGCCAAGCTCCTTGATGGAGGTGGGGAGACTCAGTGAGAGCAACATTGACTGCAAAACAATGCAGCAGGCCCCTCCTCAAAAGGCAAGCCAGAAGAACAAGGGGACAACCACCAAAGGGTCTCCATAAAACTGTAAAATCCCAACATCGGGGAAAAAACAATATATTAAGCTCCCGGTACTACCCCAAAACCTGAATATTTCATAGATACAGCTTTTCATTTTATTTTCTTTTTAACTTTTCATTTTTTATTTTTAAATTTTCATTTTAAATTTTAAATTCATTCTCATGAATTTTAAATTCTTTTATTTTTTAACTCACTTATTATTACAATGTGATATGCAATATAACATTCCATAATAACTTTTTACCTTGAACTTTTTTCATACATATACCTGTGTTGTTTGTTTATATTTTTTTTGTTTCTTTTAAATATACATATAGATATAAGCTTCAAGGTAATCCCTCATTCCTATTCAATACTACCCCTATATATAAACCAGTTTTAATTTCCCTATATCTCTAGAAAGTGGAGTCCTATAACAATAATAACAAGATACACCCAGGAGGACTAAAATAATTTCCTTGCCCACAACGAAGGTTTGTACTCACCTTCCCATCCTATTCTTCTGTCAATGTTTCTGTGTGTATTTGCCATTGTAATACATAAACACTGTTCTTGGGAGTTGTTTGGGTTGGGTTTTGTTTTTTGACTTTTTCCCCTTTCTTTTACTTTCAACAGTCTTTTTGTTTATTCTCTTTTGGTTTTGTACTATATAAATCCTACCACTGGGGCCCGTTCTGGCCAGATTTTTTTCTTGCATCTTTTCTCTTTTTCTCTCTCTTTTTTCTTTCTTCTTCCTTTTCAATGGCGACTTCTGATTTCTCTGAAACCCTCCAATAAGCAACTCAACTGGATCGTGGTTGATATATTCAGCTATCCCCTCAAACACCCCTCACCAAAATGACTCAGAGGAGGAACACCCAACAGAAGAAAAACTCAGAGTCTGCAACTCAACTCCTGTGACAGAACGACTGGATATGAAGACAAACAATATGACACAAATGGAATTGAGGATAACAATGAGTCAAGCAATGGCTAAGTTGGAAAAGAACCTTAGTGGCAAGATAAGGGCAGAAGTGAAAGCTGAACTGGCAGAGTTTTAAAATGCTATCAGTGAGATCCAATCTAATTTAAATGCCGAAACAGCTAGAGTAAGTAAAGCAGAAGATCGCATTAGTGATCTAGAAGACAGACTGATTGAGGAGGAGGAGCAGGAGAAGTCTTGGAACAAACAGCTAAAATCATGAAAATAGAATTAAGGAAATAAATGATGCCATGAAATGTTCCAATATCAGAACTATTGGAATCCCTGAGGGAGTTGACAGAGAGAGAAGGCTAGAAGATATAGTTGAACAAATCCTGGATGAAAATTTCCCTAATCTGGGGAATGAGACATGTGTTCATGTCCTAAAGGCAGAGAGGACACCCCCCCCCAAGATCAGTGAGGCTAGAAAAACCACCAGGCACATAATTGTGAAATTGATAAATCATAAATTCAGAGAATATGACTTAAGGGCAGCTAGGGAGAAGAGATCCCTTACATACAAAGGGAGAACCATCAGAATAACATCAAACCTGTCCATAGAAACCTGGCAAGCCTGAAAGGGCTGGCAAGACATATTCAGGAAATTACATGACAAAAATATGTAACCAAGGATAATGTACCCAGCAAGGCTGACTTTCAAAATGTAAGGAGAGATAAAGAGCTTCCAGGACCACCAAGATCTAAAAGATTATGCGACCACCAAGCCAACACTACAAGAAATTTTAAGGGGGGTTCTATAAAAAAGGAACAAACCCAAGAGTGTCACAGAACAGAAATTTACAGAGGTAATCTATAGAAACAAGAACTTCACAGGCAACATGAAATTAATAAAAACACACCTATCAATATTCACTCTCAAGGTGAATGGCCTAAATGCTCCAATAAAATAGCACAGGGTTGCAGACTGGATAAAACGACAGGACCCATCCATATGCTGTTTATAAGAGACACATTCTGAATCTAAAGACACTTCCAGATTCAAAGTGAAGGGATGGAGGACCATCTTTCATGACAATGGACATCAAAAGAAAGCTGGGGTAGTGATTCTCATATAAGACAAATTAGATTTTAACTTAAAGACTATAGTCAAAGATACAGAAGGACACTACATCATTCTTTTTTTTTTTTACTTTGGTTTTTTTTGTTTGTTTGGTTTTTGTGGTTTTTTATTGTTACTTAAATTTTTTTTCCACTGTTCCAAGATTCATTCCCCATTCCCCACACCCAGTGCTCCATGCAATAGGTGCCCTCAGTACCCACCACCAGGCTCTCCCATCCCCTCACCCCCTCCCTCCAAGTCCTTCTATTTGTTTCTGTGTCCAAAGTCTCTGTTGTTTCGTTTCTCTCCCTGGATTACCCTACTTCCCATTTACTTTCCTTCTACTGTCCTCTAGGTTACCCCTTATGCACCGTAAGTAAGTGAAACCATGTGATACTTCACTTTCTCTACTTGGATTATTTCACTCACCATAATCTCTTCCAATCCAGTCCATGTTGCTACAAAAGTTGGATATTAATCCTTTCTGCTGGAGGCATAGTATTCCATTGTATATATGTACCACATCTTCTTTATCCATTCATCTGTTGATGGGCACCTTGGTTCTTTCCACAGTTTGGCAATTGTGGTCATTGCTGCGATGAACATTGGGGAACATATGGCCCTTCTTTTCACTACATCTGTATCTTTGTGAAATGCCCAGTAGTGCAATTACAAGGTCATAGGGTAGCTCTATTTTAAATTTTTTAAGGAATCTCCACACTGTTTTCCAAAGCGGCTGCACGAACTTGCATTCCCACCAAGAGTGTAAGAGGGTCCCCTTTCTCCACAGCCTCTCCAACACTTGTTGTTTCCTGTCCTGTTAATTGTGGCCATTTTGACTGGTGTAAGGTGGTATCTCAGTGTGGTTTTGATTTGAATTTCCCTGATACTTACTGACGATGAACATTTTTTCATGTGTCTGTTCCCCATTTAAATATCTTCTACGGAGAAGTGCCTCTTCATTTCTCTTGCCGATTTTTTGATGTGTTCATCTTCTTTTTGGGTGTTGAGTTTGAGTAGTTCTTTAGAGATCTTGGATACCAGCCCTTTGTCTGTAGTGTCATTTGCAAATATCTTCTCCCATTCCGTGAATTGCCTCTTTGCTTTGCTGACTGTTACCTTTGCTATGCAGAAGCTTTTTATTTTGATGAGGTCCCAAAAGTTCATTTTCGCTTTTGTGTCCTTTGCCTTTGGAGACAGGTCTTGAAAGAAGTTGCTGTAGCTGATGTCAAAGAGGTTACGGCCTATGTTCCTTTCCAAGATTTTGATGGATTCCTGCCTCACGTTGAGGTCTTTCATCCATTTCGAGTTTGCCTTTGTGTGTGGTGTAAAAGAATGGTCTAGTTTCATTCTTCTATATGTAGCTGTCCAATTTTCCCAGTACCATTTATTGAAGAGACTGTCTTTTTTCCACTGGATATTTTTTCCTGCTTTGTCAAAGATGATTTGCCCATAGATTTGTGGGTCCATATGTGGACTCTCCACTCTGTTCCATTGGTCTATGTGTCTGTTTTTGTGCCAGTACCATACTGTCTTGGTAATCACAGCTTTGTAATAAAGCCTGAAGTCAGATAACGAGATGTTCCCAGCTTTGCTTTTCTTCTTCAGCAATTCCTTAGCGATTTGGGGTCTTTTTTGGTTCCATATAAATTTTAGGATGGTTTGTTCCAATGCGTTGAAGAATGTTGGGGGAATTTTGATCAAAACAGCACGGAAAGTATAGATTACTCTGGGCAGTATAGACATTTTGACAATGTCTTCTGATCCATGAGCATGGAATGGTCTTCCATCTTTTTGTGTCTTCTTCAATCTCTTTCATGAGTGTTCTGTAGTTCCTCGAGTACAGATCCTTGATTTCTTCGGTTAGGTTTATTCCCAAGTATCTTATAGTTTTTGGTGCTACAGTAAATGGAATCAATTCTCTGATTTCCCTTTCTATTTTTTCATTATTAGTGTATAAGAATGCAGCTGATTTCTGTGCATTGATATTGTATCCTGCCACATTACCGAATTCTTATATGATTTCTAGTAGTTTGGGGGTAGAGTCTTTTGGGTGTTCCACATACAGTATCATGTCACCTGGAAAGAGAGTTTGACTTCCTTTTTGCCAAGCTGGATACCTTTTATTTCTTTCTGTTGTTCTGTTGCTAGAACTTTTTTTTGTAAAGACTTTATTTATTTGACAAAGAGAAATACATCCAGAGAGGGAACACAAGCAGGGGGAGTGAGAGAGGGAGAAGCAGGCTTCCTGCCGAGCAGGGAGCCCGATGTGGAACTCGATCCCTGGTCTCCGGGATCATGACCTGAGCCGAAGGCAGTCGCTTAACCAACTGAGCCACCCAGGCGCCCCAAGGACTTCTAACACTATGTTGAACAGTAGTGGTGAGAGTGGGCATCCTTGTCTTGTTCCTGATCTCAGAGGAAAGGCTGTCAGTTTTTTCCCATTGAGAATGATATTCGCTGTGGGTTTTTTGTATATAGATTTTATGAGGTTGAGGAATGTTCCCTCTATCCCTATACTTTGAAGAGTTTTGATCAGGAACAGATGTTGTATTTTGTCGAATACCTTTTCTGCATCAATTGAGAGTACCATGTGATTCTTCTCTCTTCTCTAATTGATTTGTTCAATCACGTTGATTGTTTTGCGAATGTTGAACCACCCTTGGATCCATGGGATAAAACCCACCTTATCATGGTGGATAATCTTTTCAATTATTGTTGGATCCTGTTGGCAAGGATCTTGTTAAGAATCTTGGCATCTGTATTCATCAGCGATATTGGTCTGAAGTTCTCCTTTTTGATGGGGTCTTTGTCTGGTTTGGGGATTAGAGTGATGCTGGCTTCATAGAAAGAGTCTGGAAGTTTTCCTTCTGTTTCTATTTTTTGAAAGAGCTTCAGGAGAATAGGTGTTATTTCTTCTTTGAGTGCTTGGTAGAATTCCGCAGGGAATCCATCTGGTCCTGGACTCATGTTTTGGGGGAGGTTTTTGAACACTGCTTCAATCTCGTTACTAGATATAGGTCTATTCAAATTGTCAGTGTCTTCCTGTTTCAGTCTTGGAAGTTTACAGGTTTCTAGGAATGTATCCATCTCTTCTAGGTTGTTAAACATATTGGCATATAATTGTTGATAGTAATTTCTGATGATTGTTTCTATTTCCCTAGTGTTAGTCACTGATTCATAATTTTATTAATTTGGGTCTTCTCCCTTTTCTTTTGGATTAGTTTGGCCAATGGTTTATCGATCTTATTGATTCTTTCAAAGAACCAGGTTCTAGTTTCCTTGATGCGTTCTACTGTATCTCTAGTTTCTGATTCATTCATCTCTGCTGTAATCCTTATTATTTCCCATCTTGTGTGAGGGGTTGGTTTAATTTTTTGTTGACTTTCCACTTCTTTAAGGTATAATGAGAGTCAGTGTATTCGGGATTTTTCAATTTTTTTGAGTGAGGCTTGGATGGCTATGAATTTCCCGCTTCGGACTGCCTTTGCTGTATCCCATAGGTTTTGGATCGATGTATCTTCATTCTCATTGGTTTCCATGAAGTGTTTCAGTTCTTCTTTGATTTCTTGGTTGATCCACAGATTCTTGAGCAGGGTCGTCTTTAGCTTCCAAGTGTTTGATTTTCTTCTGAACTTTTTATGGTGGTTGAGTTCCAGTTTCACGGCATTGTGGCCAGAGAATATGCAGGGAATAATTTCAATCTTCTGATATCGGTTGAGCCCTGATTTGTGACCTAGTATGTGGTCTATTCTGGAGAAAGTTCCATGTGCACTCGAGAAGAATAAGTATTCTGCTGTTTTAGGGTGGAATGTTCTGAATATACCTATGAGATCCATCTGGTCCAATGTGTCATTCAAGGCTCTTGTTTCTTTGTTGATTTTCTGTTTAGATGACCTGTCCATTGCTGAGAGTGGTGTGTTAAGATCTCCTACAATTAATGTATTTGCATCAATATGATTCTTTATTTTGTTTAACAGTTGGCTTATGTAGTTGGCTGCTCCCATGTTAGGGGCATAAATATTTACAATTGTTAGATCTTCTTGATGTATAGACCCTTTGAGAATGATGTAGTGTCCTTCTGTGTCTCTGACTACAGTCTTTAGATTAAAATTCAATTTGATATGAGAATCGCTACCCCAGCTTTCTTTCGGGGTCCATTGGCATGAAAGATGGTCCTCCATCCCTTCACTTTCAATCTGGACATGTCTTTAGATTCAAGATGAGTCTCCTGTAAACAACATATGGATGGGTCCTGTTGTTTTATCCAGTCTGCAAACCTTTGTCTTTTTATTGGAGCATTTAGGCCATTCACATTGAGAGCGATTATTGATAGATACATTTGTATTGATATCATGTTGCCTGCAAAGTTCATGTTTCTATAGATTACCTCTGTAAATTTCTGTTCTGCGTTGCTCTTAGGTTCGTTTCTCCTTTATAGAACCCCTCTTAGTATTTCTTGTTGTGCTGACTTGGTGGTTGCATAATCTTTTAGACCTTGGCGGTCTTGGAAGCTCTTTATTTCTCTTTCCATTCTGAAAGTCAACCTTGCTGGATACATTATCCTTGGTTGCATATTTTTGCCATGTAATTTCCTGAATATGTCTTTCCAGCCCTTTCTGGCTTGCCAGGTTTCTGTGGAAACATCTGACATTATTCTGATGGTCCTCCCTCTATAGGTAAGGGATCGCTTTCCCCTAGCTGCCCTTAAGACATATTGTTTGGCTTTATGATTCGAGAATTTCACAATTATGTGCCTGGAGGTTTTTCTGACTTCATTGATCTTGGGGGTGTTCTCTCTGCTTCTAGGATGTGAACATTTGTTTCATTCCCCAGATTTGGGAAATTTTCATCCATGATTTGTTCAACAGTATCTTCTGGGCTTCTCTCTCTCTCAACTCCTTTGGGGATTCCAATAATTCTGACATTGGAGTGTTTCATGGCATCATTTATTTCCCTTATTCTGTTTTCATGGGATTTTAGCTGTTTGCTCCAAGACTTCTCTTGCTCCTCCTTCTTAATCCATCTGTCTTCTAAATCACTGATACAATCTTCAGCTTCACTTACTCTGGATGTTAGCATATTTAAATTAGATTGCATCTCATCAATAGCCTTTCTAACCTCAGCTTTCATTTCTGTTATCATGGCTTCCACTTTGAGACTAATGTTCTTTTCCAAATTAGGCATTGCTTGGATGATTGCTGCCCTGAATTCCATTACTGTCATATTGTTTATGCTCATTTCCAGTAATTCTGTGACCGGGGTTGCAGTCTCAGGGTTCTTCTTCTGTTGGATGTTCCTCCTCTGAGTCACTGTGGCGAGGAGTGGTTGAGGGGGTGTATAGCTAAATATATCAGCCACTATCTAGGTCAATTGGTCACTGGAAGGTTTTGGAGCAACCAGAATTCACCACCGAAAAGGAAGGAGAAAGAAAAAATAAAACAGAAGAAAGGAAGCAAGAAAGGAAACCCCTGCCAGAATGGGGCCCAGTGGCAGGATTTATATGGTACAAAACTATTACAGGGTAAAGAAAAGGGCAAATGAAGAGATCAAAAAGCGAAGCCCAACCTATATGACCCCCAAGACCAGTATTTATATAATACAAAAGCAAAAAGAATTACATAGAAACACTGACAGATTAGAGTGGGAAGGTGAGGGCAGACACTCCTTGTGGGCAAGGAATGTGTTTCAGATGCTCCCGAGTTTGTCTTGTTATTATTGTTGGAGGAGCCCACTTTCTAAAGATATAGGGAGATTAGAACTGGTTGTATATAGGGGTAGTACTGAATAGGGATGTAGGATTACCTTGAAACTTATAACTATATGTATATGTAAAAGAGAAAATAAAGGAAAGAAGATAGAAGGAAGGGAAAAACAGATAAAACAAACAGGGAAACAAGAGGCAACAACAACAACAGAAAATACAGGAATGTGTTTGAAAAAATTTCAAGGCAAAAAAAATGTTATGGAGTGTTGTATTGAGTATCACGTTGTGATAAAAAGTGGGTTAAAAATTAAAAGAAGAAAAACCATGAGAATGCATTTTTAAGTTTAAAATGGAAGCTTTAAAAGTAAAAATAGAAAAAAGTTAAAAAAGTAAATAAGGTAGAAAATTGTATCAATAAAGTGTAGGGCTTTTGGTACTTATAGTCAGTAACAGGAGTTTAATAAATTGCCTTTCCCCCCTGATGTTGGGGTTTTACAGTTTGAGTGTTGTCCTCCTGTGCTTCTGGCTTGCTTTCTGGGGGCAGGACCTGCCACGTTATTTTCAGTCCCTTCTACCTGGGCTGTGTCTCTCCGCCCCCTTGCTAGAGACTGGTCTCAATGGTAACCAGGTTGTCAGGGTACAGTTCTCTGGTGGGGAAGGGTTGTTCTTTTACAGCCTTTTTCAGCTGCTGAAGAAGTCAGGTGGGAGCAAGATGTCTACGCCCAGACCTCCTTCCCAGAGAGAGCCTCTACACAGAGAGAGGCTCTTTCCCACCTCCCGGTTGGCAGCCTGTCACAGCCGGGCAGGCTCAGATGCTGGATTGATTTCTGTCCAAGCCCCCACTTGTCGTTTCACTCCTTCACCTCAAAACCGCAACTGATTTTGGGTCACGCGACCTTGTCTGTGCCCCGGGACCCATGGCCCTGCAGGTCCCATGCAAGTCTGCAAAATTGCCTTCCCTGGGGGGTCCGTGCCTGGCCCATGGGGTGGGGAGAAGTGGGAGAGAAAAGCAGCGGAGGAAAGGGGAAAAAAAAAAAGAAAAGAAAGGGAGCAGCGGAAAAATAGACTCCGCGCCGCTGGTTTCGCTGAGTTCCTCTGCGCCACACAGGGCACTCTTTCTCTCTGCGAAACCCTGCTCCTCTGGCTTAAGCAGTGGAAAGATAGACTCCACACCACCGGCCCCTCCGAGTTCCCTTGAGCCGCGGGGCACTCTCTCTCCCTGCGGATCCCTGTCTCGCCGCTGCGGAGGCGAAAAAAGAGACTCCATGCCACTGGTTTCACTGAGTTCCTTTGTGCTGCACAGGGCACTCTCCCTCCCTGGGGATCCCTGTCTCCCCGCTGCGGTGGCAGAAAAACAGACTCCGCACCGCGGGCTCTGCTGCGTTCCCAGTTCTGCCACGCCCCGAATCAGACCGTAATCTGCTGTTATTCCCCGAACATAGAGCACTTTCGTGCTGGGGTATTTGCTTTCAATGGTTCAGCTCTGCAGGCTTCCTCCCTCCCCGCCCCGCCCCTTGTCTCTGGGGGTAAGCCTCCTGTCGCTCTCACTTGTTTCTACCTTTTTGCTGATGGTCCTGATCTCCCGTGTTGATCCAGAAACACGAAATATCACATTTCAGGCTGATTTCATGGGTGCTCACAGTGTTCCTGTAGTGTTTTTTTGCAGGAATTGAGCTCACTTCAGGGGATTCCCCGAAATGCGGTCACCTGGCCTTCCACCATCTACCCCTCCCACACTGCAACATTCTTAAAGGATCTATACACCAAGAAGATCTAACAACTGTAAATATTTATGCCCCCAACATGGGAGCAGCCAACTACATAAGCCAACTATTAAGCAAAATAATCATATCAATACAAATACATTAATTGTAGGACATCTTAACACACCACTCTCAGTAATGGACAGATCATCTAAACAGAAAATCAACAAAGAAACAAGAGCTGTGAATGGCACACTGGACCAGATGGATCTCATAGATATATTCAGAACATTCCACCCTAAAACAGCAGAATACTCATTCTTCTCGAGCGCACATGGAACTTTCTCCAGAATAGACCACATACTAGGTCACAAATCAGGGCTCAACCAATACCAAAAGATTGAAATTATTCCCTGCATATTCTCTGACCACAATGCCTTGAAACTGGAACTCAACCACAACAAAAAGTTCAGAAGGAATTTAAACATTTGGAAGCTAAACACTATCCTGCTCAAAAATGTTTGGATCAACCAGGAAATCAAAGAACTTAAACATTTCATGGAAACCAATGAGAATAAAGATACATTGATCCAAAACCTATGGGATATGGCAAAGGCAGTCCTAAGGCGGAAGTACATAGCCATCCAAGCCTCACTCAAAAAAAAATTGAAAAATCCCAAATACACCAACACCTTAAAGAAATGGAAAATCAACAACAAATTAGCCAACCCCACCCACAAGATAGGAAATAATTAATATCAGAGCACAGATCAACAAATTACAAACTACTAGTGATACAATAGAACACAGCAAAGAATCTAGAAGCTAGTTCTTTGAAAGAATCAATAAGATCAATAAACCTCTGGCCAAACTAATCCAAAAGAAAAGGTAGAGGACCAAAATTAATAAAATTATGAATGAAAGGGGAGGGATCATGACTAACACCAAGGAAATAGAAACAATCATCAGAAATTACTACCAACAGTTATACGCCAATAAGTTAAACAGCCTAAAAGATATGGATGCATTTCTGGAAACCTATAAACTTCCAAGACTGAAACAGGAAGAGATTGACAATCTGAATAGACCAATATATAGTAATGAGGTTGAAGCAGTGATCAAAACCTCCCAAAAAACAAGAGCCCAAGACCTGACGGATTCCCTGGGGGATTCTACCAAACACTCAAAGAAGAAATAATACCTATTCTCCTGAAGCTCTTTCAAAAAATAGACACAAGGAAAATTTCCAGGCTCTTTCTATGAAGCCACCATTATTTTAATCCCCAAACCAGTCAAAGACCCCATAAAAAGGGAGAATTTCAGATCAATATCCCTGATGAATATGGATGAAGATTCTCAACAAGATCCTAGCTAATAGGATCCAACAGTACATTAAAAAGATTATCCACCACGACCAGGTGGGATTTATCCCTGGGATGCAAGGGTGGTTCAACATTTGCAAATCAATCAACATGAGAAAACAAATCAATAAGAGAAGAGAGAACCACATGGTCCTCTCAACTGATGCAGAAAAAACATTTGACAAAATACAGCATCCGTTCCTGATTAAAACTCTTCAAGTACAGGGATAGAGGGAACATTCCTCAACTTCATAAAATCTATCTATAAAAAACCCACAGTGAATATCATTCTCAATGGGGAAAAACTGACAGCTTTCCCATTGAAATCAGGAACAAGACAAGGATGCCCACTCTCACCACTTGTTCAACATAGTGTTAGAAGGCCTAGCAACAGCAATCAGACAACAAAAGGAAATAAAAGGTATTTGAATTGGCAAAGAAGAAGTCAAACTCTATCTTTTCACAATGACATGATACTTTATATGGAAAACCCAAAAGACTTACTCCTAAACTACTAGAACTCATACAACAATTCAGTAATGTGGCGGGATACAAAATCAATGCACAGAAATCAGTTGCGTTTTTATAGACTAACAATGAAAAAATAGAAAAGGAAATCAGAGAATTGATTCCATTTATTATAGCACCAAAAACCATAAGATACCTAGGAATAAACCTAACCAAAGGAGTTAAGGGTCTGTACTCAAGGAACTACAGAACACTCATGAAAGAAATTGAAGAAGACACAAAAAGATGGAAGACCATTCCATGCTCATGGATCGGAAGAATAAACATTGTTAAAATGTCTATATTGTCCATAGCAATCTATACTTCCAATGCCATCCCAATCAAAATTCCACCAACATTTTTCAAAGCATTGGAACAAACAATCCTAAAATCTATATGGAACCAAAAAAGACCCCGAATTGCTAAGGAAATGTTGAAAAAGAAAAACAAAGCTGGGGGCATCACATTACCTGATTTCAAACTTCATTACAAAGCTGTGATCACCAAGACAGCATGGTACTGGCACAAAAACAGACACATAGACCAATGGAACAGAGTGGAGAGACCAGATATGGACCCACAAATCTATGGGCAAATCATCTTTGACAAAGCCGGAAAAAATATCCAGTGGAAAAAAGACAGTCTCTTCAATAAATGGTACTGGGAAAATTGGACAGCTATGTATAGAAGAATGAAACTAGACCATTCTCTTACACCACACACAAAGGCAAACTCGAAATGGATGAAAGACCTCAACGTGAGGCAGGAATCCATCAAAATCCTGGAAAGGAACATAGGCAGTAACCTCTTTGACATCGGCCACAGCAACTTCTTTCAAGACCTGTCTCCAAAGGCAAAGGACACAAAAGCAAAAATGAACTTTTGGGACCTCATCAAAATAAAAGGCTTCTGCCATAGCAAAGGTAACAGTCAGCAAAGCAAAGAGGCAATTCACGGAATGGGAGAAGATATTTGCAAATGACACTACAGACAAAGGGCTGATATCCAAAATCTATAAAGAGCTCCTCAAACTCAACAACCAAAATAAAGATCATCACATCAAAAAATGGGCAGGAGACATGAAGAGGCACTTCTCCATAGAAGACATACAAATGGCTAACTGACACATGAAAAAATGTTCGTCATCATTAGCTATCAGAGAAATTCAAATCAAAACCACATTGAGATACCACCTTACACCAGTCAGAATGGCCAAAATTAACAGGACAGGAAACAACAAGTGTTGGAGAGGATGTGGAGAAAGGGGAAACTTCTTACACTGTTGGTGGGAATGCAAGTTGGTGTAGCTGCTTTGGAAAACAGTGTGGAGATTCCTCAAAAAATTAAAAATAGAGCTACCCTAGGACCCTGCAATTGCACTACTGGGTATTTACCCCAAAGATACAGATGTAGTGAAAAGAAGGGCCATATGTACCCCAATGTTCATTGCAGCAATGGCCATAATTGCCAAACTGTGGAAAGAGCCAAGGAACCCCTCAACAAATGAATGGACAGAGAAGATTTGGTACATATATACAATGGAATATTACGCCTCCATCAGAAAGAATGAATACCCAACTTTTGTAGGAACATGGACTGGATGGGAGGAGATTATGCTGAGTGAAATGAGCCAAGCAGAGAAAGTCAAGTATCATATGGTTTCACTTCCTTGTGGAGCATAAGGAGTAATATGGAAGACATTAGGAGAAGGAAAGGAAATGTGAACTGGAGTAAATCAGAGAGGGAGATGAAGCATGAGAGGTTTTGGACTCTGAGAAACAAACTGAGGGTCTTGTGCAGGAGGTGGTGGGGGACAGGTGAGCCTGGTGATGGGTATTGAGGGCACATATTCCATGGAGCACTGGGTGTGGGGCATAAACAATGAATACTGAAACACTGAAAAAATAAAATTAAGAAAAAATAGAAAATAGGTAGCACAACAGTAAAAATAAAAAGGAGAAGAGACAAAAAAGTTCTCAGTTACAGTATTTCTTTATAAGACCTGTCTAGGCTATGAGCAAAATAAATTGGAGAGCTCTAATTCAGAGAACAGGAAATGAACAAAGTCTGCCCTTCTTAAAAAACAGCATCACATCCTTCCTGTGCATACTTTAAAAATAAATATTTTACTTGTTTATGGTGATTTAAGTGCCCTTCTCTATAATCCTCTAGAAAAACTATTACCCTGGGCTGAACCACCTTCTCACTGATAAACCTCAGCACTGTGGCTCACCATATTTTCTCAGAGTCTCAACCTGGGTGGCCAAAGAGCTTGCATTACTGGATCCAATCTAGAGTATGATCAATCAGGAACTGAGGAGATACCGAACTATCGGCCAAGACTGGGAGCCCCTTTCTTTCATTTTCTAAGTGCTATGGGCAAATCCCCTTGGGGGTTGAGGCTTAAGGAGCCCCCCATTCTCCACTAGTGCAGTATGAAAGGAGTGAAACCCAACCCTGAGAGAATATACCAGGGATATGAAATATGAGAGAACAAATCTAGGTCTGAGTTCCAGCATTCCATGGATACTTTCTACTTTCTACAGTTGGACACTGTGCTAAGAACTGAGGAAAAAGAGATAAATGATAAATGATGGAATGGGTCACTAGCCTCAAAAAGCTCACCATCTGAATTGTTGTTAAGGCTTTGTTAATTGTTAAGACTTTCTCACATGTTTTTGTTTGGCAATTTTATAGTTTTAGTTCTTTAGGTCTATGATCCATCTTGAGTTGATTTTTGAATATGATGTGAAATAAGGGTAAAGTTTCATTTCTCTCTATACAACTACCTAATTGATCTAGTACCATTTGTTGAAAAGATCATTTTTTCCTCGAGTTGTTTAAATATCTTTTCTGAAAATCAATTAACCATATATGCATGGGTGTATTTGTGAACTTTCTATTCAGTTTCAATGATTTATCTGTCTGACTTATATTAATATCACACTATCTTGGTTACTACAGCTTTATCATAAGGGGTTTTTTAAGATTTTATTTATTTATTTCACAGAGAGAGAGATCACAAGTAGGCAGAGAAGCAAGCTGAGAGAGAGAGGAGGAAGCAGGCTCTCTGCTGAGCAGAGAGCCCGATTCGGGCCTCCATCCCAGGACCCTGAGATCACGACCAGAGACGAAGGCAGAGGCTTTAACCCACTGAGCCACCCAAGCGCCCTATCATTTTTTAAGTTTTGAAATTAGATAGCGTAAGTCTTACAATTTTCTTCTTTTTCCTTTTTCTTTTCTTGTTTTTCTAGATCCTTTGCATCTCCATATAAAGTTTAGAATCAGTTTGGCGAAGGGAACAGCGAAGGGAAGGGAAGGGAAGGGAAGGGAAGGTAGGGAAGGGAAGGGAAGGGAAAGGAAGGGATGGGGAGGGAAGAGGAGGGAAGAGGAGGGAAAGGAAAGGAAGGAATGGGGAGGGAAGGGGAGGGAAAGGCATGGCAGGGCAGGGCAAGCTGATATTTTTGACTGGGGGTTGGAGTTGACTTTCTAAAGCAATTTGGGAAAAATTAACATCTTAATAATATTGACTATTCCTATCATGAACATATAAAATTCCTTTTTCGCCCCCATGCATGGGTTGTCAGTCTTTGTAAGTATGTTTCTTGGAATTATTTAGAATACCATCTCTAAAAGACTCTGTTATATAGCATGCAGTACTGAGTACATGAATGCTATTGAATAAATGCCAAAAGTTAATAATACTGACCAAGAAATGGTACGAAAGTATATAATTATTACAAATAACAGAAAATTTAAATCATTATATCTAATTTTACTAATAGACTTCTTTCAACTGATATGTTAGGTCCTTATGTATTTACTCTCCTTGGATTGTGTAAATAAGAATCTAGTTTCACTTTTACAGGAAGGATATTCACCTTCACTTTCAGTGTTTCAGTCCTTAAGAGGGTGGGTCTGATGCTCTGATACAAACTGAAAAATCTGGTCCCTGAGTAGTAGAAAATGGTAAAACCTTAAGACCTCACATCTAGGTTCTTCCTAGTGGAAACAAGGAAGGACTATACCTCTTTAGATATATGAGTATGATGTATGGCTATGATTAATATTCAGCAATCCATACAGATTTGACCCAAATAATCAGAAAGCATGCCCTCCAAAAATAACCCACAGAGCAATTTTGTTACAAACTAGTTGAATATAATCTCTGTTCATAAACATAAGAATATCTCTGTGTGATGAATGGATAAAGAAGATGTGGTACATATATACAATGGAATACTATGCCTCCGTCAGAAAGGATGAATACCCAACTTTTGTAGCAACATGGACTGGACTGGAAGAGATTATGCTGAGTGAAATAAGCCAAGAAGAGAAAGTCAAGTATCGCATGGTCTCACTTACTTGTGGTGCATGAGGGGCAAACTGGAGGACAG